>VJNQ02000538.1:0-64408 GCA_007827005.2 Populus simonii
GGAAAGGAAATGAAATGCATAAACTTGATATTAATGAAAGCAAAACATAAGCAACACAAAGAGAGAAAGCAGAGAGCATGATCTTGATCTGAACACCAAGATACCTAAATACATGGCAAATGCCTCCTTTTATAAGCTAAAATTTGGAATTATTGATTTGTTGACTAATTGATGAGTGGGTGGCCACATCTTGACTTGGTGACAATTCTTATTCTTGTCTACCAAAAACGTCATTGATAACATCATAATTTGAATAGACTTCAATCATGAAAGTTCTAGGAAATTGTCTCATCTTTCCAGGGTAGATATTTGAGATCATTTGGACTTCTAGAACTCGAGATATGGGCTGAACACTGAACAGTGTCTGGGCTGCAGGATAGATTCGGACTTCTTCTTTGTTGCTACAATTCGGACTTGAAAACGCTTGTTAAATCTTGGGCTCCACATGAAAGTTGTAGGCCTATGTCTTATCTTTCCATCCATATAAAATGGACCTAAATCCAAGATCTACAGCTCCAGATATGACCCAATTACCGAATAGTATTCCAGTTTGGACTGCACCAGCATCTCTTTTCTAAGTTTGGCCATCTCTTTGTCCTTTCAATTTCAGTACTTCAACTCATCAATCAATTCTTTCATTTATGTGATAGGCCTGCATTTAAGATGAATATTTACCATAAATTAAAGGTATCTTATATAATTAGATATGTTATTATAAAACATGCTTTAGTTAAGGAGTTATTGATACTTCAAGTGCAAAATGATGATATAAAACCTTGATAAAAATGAACTTTTAAGTACTAATCATTTTTCTTCCTCCTTTATGAGTTGTCTCTTTCTTCTTTTGACCCAAAATAATGTCACAATGTCCCCTCCAGCTTTCCATCCATGTTCTTGCCCTCTTGGATCAATGAATTACCCAAATAAATCAAATGTTATTGGTTGTGTGGACATGTAGGATCATGGATTGTGTTTAGGCTGATTTGGGGATGAATTTAAGCATCAAATAAGGATGGTAGAAATTACACTAACAAACAAAATCAATTGAAATTGAAATATATCAAGAAAACAAACCTTGGTCGCAAGCACACATCCACCTACAAAAATCAGAACCGATCCTTGAAACGAAACTCAGTTTATATTTTGAATTTTTATCTTTTCTTAACGTTGGTTAATTAACAGATCCGCTATATAACTAACCCTAACCAACAAACAATCACAGTGTCCGCACTAATGATTTAATCCAATGGCAGCCTTAAGATCTAGATAAATTCATTAATCTTAACAACCAAGTTGTCTGCTTGTGTTGCTTTGATCGAATGTTCTCCCTAAGTTTAATAATAGTTCCGCTACAATTATCAAGCTTAGTTGCTTCACAAGTTTATATACCACAACTCCGGTTTTGATATCAAACTTAGCAATAGATTGTTCACAATAATAACTTAGAGTCCGCTCTAGCAATTAAGATAAACAATCATAGGAAATATGCATAGGAAAACAAACATACTCATTCATAATACAAACTGAAAATAAATGGAAGAATAAATCTCACAGTTCTTGAAATCTGAAGGTTTTGCGTCCTTGCAACCAAGAAAACGAGCTTAGCCTTGCATATCTATTGAACAACTACTCCTAAAATGAAAGAAACATGATTTCTGATTTGTAGAGGGGAGAGTTGTGTTTCTTCTCTTATGGCTGCCACCCTCTTTCTTTGTTCTACTGCACTCTCTCTCCCTCTCTCTTGGCTCTCTTAATAGCATAAACTTAGCTGCCTATTTATACACAAATTGTAAGTAAGAAAAATCAAAGTTCAAGTGTGAACATCAATAGATGGTGGTAGTGTGAAGGCGGCTGGCGGCTGGTGGCTAGCAGCTGGTTTGTGGTTGGTGGTTTGAGGTTGGTGGCTGCCTTCTTGACCTTCTGGATTGATTTTCTTGAGGAGCTAAATTCTGAAATTAAAACTTGGATGTCGGTTTGATGCTTCGGATGTAATTTGGATTTGTTTCTTCACGAAACCTGTTTGCTGGCAGAATTCAGTTGTCATCTTTGAAAACTCATATCTCCCTCATATGACATCGTTTTTGGCTGAATTTGGAGCGTGGATAGATTTAAGTCAGGAATCCAAAAAATTGAGTTTGCATCAATTGGATTCTGTACAGCTCCAGATATTGAATTTTGAATGGACAAAGGTCAACACTGGCAGAATGCGAGATTTGACTTTGCAGGATGTGATTTCCATGATCTTTTATTTTTATTTTTCTTGCTTAGATTTCCAGAAAGGTATGGATGTTAGCTTTTATGCCACTGGAATCACTTCATTTCGATCTCTAGAACTCACGCTCTGCACAAAACATCGACTGAATCAAATCTGCCAATTACCTCCAATTTACTCCTTTTTGCATCTTTCATCCAAAATGCCTTCAAAACAAAAAACAAAGAATATCAAGGCATTTTATATAAAAACATGGACAAAACATTAGGTAGATGTGGGTGAAACTATCGAATAATATGGTTACATCAAATACCCCCACACTTAGCTCTTGCTCGTCCTCGAGAAAGGATAAATAAAATCAAATTGAAAAAAACTATGATCAATCTCTTAATCTCCCATCAATGTCCAAGAATATATGCATTATAAACAAGAATACAATCAGAAGGATAAATAGTAAATTTTCATGAATTCATTTACATGCAAACTTCAAAACTCAATAATCGTCGGGATTTAAATGAAATCTATGCCATGCCAAAGTGATAGGTCCTCTCATTGATATACACTCCAACACTCATGTGTTTAGGGTTTATGTGTTTAAATCTCTCAAATTCAATCAATGAATATGTTCTACCATAAGCTTGCTCTTCAATCTCATCTCCATTACTAACATATTACAACAATGCATGAATCAAAAGGTCTTATTTTCTGGTTGTAATGGGGCTAAGGTTAAGGTGAGGTAAAAGAGAGTAAAAGAAAGGTTCAAACCAAAGAAAGTAGAGCATTAAAAAATGATATTTCAAACAAGATATTCATCAAAGCACATAAATTTTCCATCTTTAATCACCAATGCTTACTTCTTTTGATTTCAAGCTTTTCAACATAAAATCTTAAGAACATAAAGGAACATTTTTTTTTTTGTTTTTACCTTTGGCAACTTTGCCCATCTTTTCATCAAGCATCACTTCTTCTTTCTTTTCACATAATTTCCAACCATAATTCCATGAGATATCATAAGCTCTACTAATCCTTGGCCAAGGGAAAAGGAAAACATATAAAAAGTTAAGGTTTATACATGGATAAAGCAAAGAAAAGATAAACAAGCTCAAAAGGGGCTCACTAAGGATAATATGCTTTAGGTTGGCTTTTTGGCTCAAGTGGTTAAAATTTCTAATGCCTTTATCATCTTCATGTATATATGTAATGCGAATGTAATCTCAACAAGATATGAAGCAAGTTCTAGAGATACATATCATTGAAAGAATGCACAAAAGAATATAATGTTGAAGGCTCAAAAGCTTGCATTGGTATAACACTATAAAGTCAACATGGCATATTCTCAAAGTCAATCCCTAAACCAATTAAACCTTAAAATTTGCATGCATACTCTTCATTTGATTTATATCTTCATCTATCTCAATTAATTCTCATACATAATACTCATATTCTCAAAAACCAATGGGAGTTAAAAAGATCAAACAATTTTTTTTTTTTTTAAAAACAACAAAGAAAACTAAAATTCTCCCAATACCCCCACACTTAAAACACAACATTGTCCTCAATGTTGAAATAAAAGCAAAGGAACATAAGAGAATGACAAAATAAAAAATGCAAAAAATAAAAGATAAGGAAAAAGAAAGCAAATCTGTTTTTTTTTTTGTGCTGGGTTGCCTCCCAGTAAGCGCTTTGTTTTATGTCATTGGCTTGACATGTGGCATGCTCATTCTTCATAGATTGGTTCAGCTAACTCTACAGAAGCGGTGAGTTCTGCCGTCCAACCTTCATAGAAAGGTTTCAAACGATGCCCATTGACCTTGAGTACTTTGTTGGTTTCTAAACTTGTAATTTCAACTGCACCATAAGGAAAAACATTAGAAACAACAAAGGGTCCAATCCAACGAGAGCGCAATTTTCCAGGAAAAAGTTTCAAACGCGAATGATAAAGAAGGACTTTGTCTCCAACATGAAACTCCTTTCTTGTAAGCATTCGGTCATGAAGATTCTTAGTCTTTTCTTTGTAAATCCTTGCATTCTCGTAAGCATCATTTCGAATTTCTTCCAACTCTTGTAGTTGCAGTTTTCTTGCAATCCCAGCAGCATCATAATCCATGTTACATTTTTAATGGCCCAAAAAGCTTTGTGTTCAAGCTCCACCGGTAGATGACATGCTTTCCCATAAATCATTCTATAAGGTGACATTCCTATAGGTGATTTATAAGCAGTCCGATAAGCCCAAAGTGCATCTCCAAGACGTAGACTCCAATCTCGCCGGTTAGGTTGCACTGTTTCTCCAAAATGGACTTGATTTCTCGATTTGAAATTTCAGCTTGGCCATTCGTTTGAGGATGATATGCTGTGGAAGTTCGATGAGTCACATGATATTTGCGTAGCAATGCTTCCATGGAACGATTGCAAAAATGAGTGCCACGATCACTAATGATAGCTTTAGGGATTCCAAACCTGTCAAATATGTGAGTCCTGACAAAATCTAAAACAACCTTAGCATCGTTAGTTCGTGTGGCTTTCGCCTCAATCCATTTAGACACATAATCAACAGCAAGAAGAATATAAAGATTGCCAAATGAAGAAGGAAATGGACCCATAAAGTCAATACCCCAAACATCAAAAATTTCACTTACAAGAATATTCGTTAAAGGCATTTGATTCTTATGAGTGATATTACCTGTTCTTTGGCATTTTTCACATGATTTGCAGAAGTGATATGCATCTTTAAAAATAGAAGGCCAATAGAAACCACTTTCAAGTACCTTGTGGGCTGTTCTTTTTGCTCCAAAATGCCCACCACAAGAATGAGAATGACAAAAAGTGAGAATGGAATGAAATTCATCTTGTGGTACACACCTCCTAACTACTTGATCACAAAATTTCCAAAGGTAAGGAGTCCCAAAAATAATATTTAGCATCAGCTCGTAACTTATCTTTTGGGGTTTAGACAAACCTGGAGGGAATTCTTTGGTGACTAAATAGTTTACCAAATCAGCATACCATGGTCTTGTAGAGGAATGCAACATATACAACTGCTCATCGGGGAATGTTCTCTTATTGTTTCGATCTGTATATCCTCGGTCCTCAGTCGGCTCAAGTGATCAGCCACATGGTTTTCAGCACCTTTTTTGTCTTTGATCTCAAGATCGAATTCTTGTAAAAGCAAGATCCACCTAATCAGTCTTGGTTTGGACTCCTTCTTCTTCAAAAGATACCTGAGAGCTGCATGGTCAGTAAAAACAATGACTTTTGTACCAAGTAGATATGACCTGAATTTTTCAAGAGCAAACACCACTGCAAAAAGTTCCTTTTCAGTTGTATGGTAATTGCATTGTGCTCCATCCAACATGCGAGAAGCATAGGCGATAACATGCAAATTCTTCCCAATTCTTTGCCCAAGCACAGCTCCTACCGCATAGTCACTCGCATCACACATTATCTCAAAAGGTTCATCCCAATTTGGTGGTTGGATGATAGGGGCAGATGTGACACGTCTCTTAAGCTCATCATGGGCATCTTTACATGCTTGATCAAACACAAAATCCACTTCTTTGGCTAATAGTTTGCACAAGGGTGCTGTAATCTTCGAGAAATCTTTGATAAAGCGTCGATAGAAACCTGCATGGCCTAGAAAAGAACGAACTTCCCTCACGCATGAGGGGTAAGGCAATGATGAAATAACATCTATCTTAGCTTTATCAACCTCTAATCCACGTGAAGACACAACATGCCCAAGAACTATTCCTTGTTCTACCATAAAATAACACTTTTCATAGTTCAAGACAAGGTTAGTTTCAATGCACCTTTTCAAGATTAAAGATAAATTTTCTAGACATTTATCAAAAGAATCACCATACACCGTGAAATCATCCATAAAAACCTCGATTATTCTTTCAACATAGTCAGAAAAAATACTCATCATGCATCTTTGAAAAGTTGCAGGAGCATTACAGAGACCAAAAGGCATTCTCCTATATGCATATGTACCAAATGGACATGTAAATGTAGTCTTTTCTTGATCCTCAGGATTAATAACAATCTGATTGTATCCACTATATCCATCAAGAAAGCAATAAAAAGACTTACCTGCTAGGCGTTCAAGCATTTGATCCATGAATGGTAATGGGAAATGATCTTTGCGTGTAGAAAGATTGAGCTTTCTGTAATCAACACACATTCTCCATCCACTCGAGATGCGAGTAGGAATGAGCTCATCATTTTTGTTTTTCACCAATGTGATTCCGGTCTTTTTGGGCACCACATGGATTGGCGCGACCCATTTACTGTCAGTGATGGGGTAAATGACTCCTGCATCTAACAGTTTCAAAATTTCAGCTTTCACTACCTCCATCATAGGCGGGTTCAACCTCCTTTGCATTTCCCTTGTTGGTTTTGCGTTGTCCTCCAATAGTATGTGATGCATACACATTGAGGGACTAATGCCCTTGATGTCGGCTAAAGTCCATCCAATGGCCGTCTTGTGATCACACAACAACTTCACAAGTTTTTCCTCTTGCATACTTGTCAAACCTTTTGCTATGATAACGGGAAGTGTATTGTTGTCGCCAATGAATACATACTTCAAATTATCGGGCAAAGGTTTTAATTCTAACTCGGGGGCCTGTAAAATAGATGGCAAAAGCTTTTTATGTGAGAGTACTAAATCAACAAAGACATTACCATGGGGAACGGTTTGCAAAGCTTGTAAGGCCAATACTGATTCGTGCACGTTTTGGGGAACACACACGTGCCTCTCCATCTCTTCTATCTTGGTGAAATCATAGCCATAGCTCAAAGCTATGCTTAATCCATCTTCGCAATCAAAATCACAAACTTGCTGCACACACTTATCAATTTGGTCATAGCATGTGATAGAATAAACATTGCTATAAGGATATTTCATTGCATCATGAAAATTGAATTCAATTTTTTCATCTCCTACTTCCATAGACAAGGTATCCTTACCACAATCAATCTTTGTTTGGCAGTTTTCAAGAATGGTCTCCCAAACAATATAGGAGTGCTGGTTGATGAATCACAAGAATCATGTTCCATATCAAGAATATAAAAATCACATGGAATAACCAAACTATCAATCTTGACTAGGACATCTTCTATCACACCAAGTGGGTAAACAAAACTACGATCCGCAAGTTGTATTACAATGCTAGTTTTATTCAAAGGCTCAAGACTAAGAGAATCATAAACATGTTTGGGCATAACACTAATGGATGCACCTAAATCGCAAAGCTCTTTTAAAACTAGCATTACCAATAACACATGGGATAGTAAACGCACCTGGGTCTTTTTGTTTCAAAGGCAGATTCTTTTGAACAACGGCAGATACAACTTCACCCATACTTACCGTTTCATGACCTTTCAGTTTGAAAGCTCTCTTGGTAGTACACAACTCCTTCAAGAATTTTGCATACTTGGGAATTTGCTTGATAGCATCAAGCAAAGGAATGTTGAGTTCCACTTTCTTGAAAACCTCTAAAATCTCTTTTTCTTTGTCTTCTTTCTTTGACCTAGAAGAACTCACAGGAAAGGGTGGAATTGTTTTAAAACTGGAATTAATTGAGTGAGGAGTTACCTTTGGAGTGTTGGTCTTTATTTCAGTTTGTGGAGGAGAAGGATGTTCCTTCTTTGTACTCAATTCAGTTTCTATCTCTTCTTCTTCCTCCATCTCAATTTGTTTCGACCTTTTCTCTTCAAGTTCTTTCCCACTTCGCAGCATGATTGCACTAACATTCTCTTTGGATTAATGCTTGGGAGGGCAATTTTCCATTCATTTGTGCTTCCAATGTCCCTACACTTGAAGCTACTTGCCCCATTTGCTTTTCCAAGTTGTGAATACTTGACCTTGTTTCCTGTTGAAAAGACATGACATTTTGTTGCAAGGTCACAGTGTTAGAAGCCAAAGTTTTCATCATCTCACGAAGATCATCATTGGATGACGACCCCATAACATTGGAGTTTGTACATGGAGGGGGTGTCTTGCTTGATAATTCTGTTGGGGCTGAAATCCATGGGGATGGAATTGTCGGCTTGATTGCCTTGTTGAGATGGGTTGCCGTAGCGTAAGTTGGGATGATCTCTCCATCCAGGATTTTACATGTTGGAAAAGGGATCATATTTACGTTGGGGTTGTCCATTAAATGCTCTATCAACTGCATTAGCCTGTTCATTGTAATCTTCTTGCATTGTTGGGCATATATCTGAGGCATGTCCTTGTAAGGAACATATGCTACAAACTTTTACCTGTTGTACATTTCCACAAACCAAAGAACGCACAAGAGAAGTAAGATCATTAACTTTATTTTCAAGGTTAGAAACACTTACCTCATTTACTCGTTTGTTTGAGAAATCTCCACGAGTGCCAAACTGTTTCGAGTTGGCTGCCATGTTTGAGATCAATTGGCGTGCAGCCTCGGGTGTCTTATCTACCAATGCCCCTCCACTTGCAGCATCAATGATACTACGGTCAGTAGGCATCAATCCTTCATAGAAATATTGAATGAGCAGCTGATCAGGTATTTGATGATGAGGACATTGAATGCAGAGTTGCTCTAATCTTTCCCAATATTCGGAGAGTGTCTCTCCATGAGATTGCCGAATCCCACATATTTCTTTCCTTATGTTGGCAACTCGAGATGCTGGGAAATACTTTTCAAGGAAGATCTTTTTCATGCCATTCCAAGTTCCAATGGAACCTGGGAGAATAGAGAAAAGCCATGTCTTTGCTGCCCCTTTTAAAGAGAAAGGGAAAGCTTTCAACTTAACCTGTTCTTCATCAACTCCATTCGATTTCATGCCAATGCAAACCATATGGAACTCCTTGAGATGAGTATGAGGATCTTCTCCTGCAAGACCATTGAATGTTGGTAGCAAATGTCTAAAACCAGATTTGAGCTCAAAGTTTACATTATTGTCAATGTTTATGCACAATGGTTGATTTTCCACGTTAGGAGCAGCAAGCTCCTTGAGTGTTTGTTGTCGTGCAACCGCCATGGTGTTGAGGCGAGCTTCCTTTCTTAACCTGCGTAAAGTGCTTTCTATTTCAAGATCAACCTGCACTTGAATTTGATTAGTAGAACGGGTCACAGGCATAAATCGCTAAGAAAACTCAAAAGAAAGCAACCACACAAGAGATAAAAAACAATGCAAATTATATGAAAATCCTACGCTAGAAAACTAAAACTGCCTAAAAACCTTAGAAAACAGTAGAATTTGGCCTCGATAGGGTGGGGTTAGTGGACACCACTAGTCCTGTTCAGAACATTGTTTCCCTTCAGGAAACAAAAGGCTGATACCTAATTCCACCAAAAAATATGTTTTGAACAGTACTGCTGCCGTAAGTGAACAGTACCGCCGCAAGCAAAAATTCTGTCTCTTTTTTTTTTGTTTTAGAAAAAATAAATAACAATTACAGAAAATAAAAATAACAGCACAAGAATTAACTAAAATTACTTCCCTGGCAGCGGCGCCAAAATTTATTGCGATGTCGCGGTCGCACAAATTAATTACCCTAACTTAAAACACACAAGATAGTATAGAGCAAGTAAGGGGTCGATCCCACGAGGAAGGTTTAGTTCAGATTTTTATGCTATACGTTATGTAATTCGGGGGGGGGGGGTTTGATTTGCAATGATCTAAACTATGGTAGAAATTACACTAACAAACAAAATCAATTGAAATTGAAATATATCAAGAAAACAAACCTTGGTCGCAAGCACACATCCACCTACAGAAATCAGAACCGATCCTTGAAACGAAACTCAAGTTTATATTTTGAATTTTTATCTTTTCTTAACGTTGGTTAATTAATAGATCCGCTGTATAACTAACCCTAACCAACAAACAATCACAGTGTCTGCACTAATGATTTAATCCAATGGCAGCCTTAAGATCTAGATAAATTCATTAATCTTAACAACCAAGTTGTCTGCTTGTGTTGCTTTGATCGAATGTTCTCCCTAAGTTTAATAACGTAGTTCCGCTACAATTATCAAGCTTAGTTGCTTCACAAGTTTATATACCACAACTCCAATTTTGATATCAAACTTAGCAATAGATTGTTCACAATAATAACTTAGAGTCCGCTCTAGCAATTAAGATAAACAATCATAGGAAATATGCATAGGAAAACAAACATACTCATTCATAATACAAACTGAAAATAAATGGAAGAATAAATCTCATAGTTCTTGAAATCTGAAGGTTTTTGCGTCCTTGCAACCAAGAAAACGAGCTTAGCCTTGCATATCTATTGAACAACTACTCCTAAAAATGGAAGAAAGCATGATTTCTGATTTGTAGAGGGGAGAGTATGTGTTTCTTCTCTTATGGCTGCCACCCCTCTTTCTTTTGTTCTACTGCACTCTCTCTCCCTCTCTCTTGGCTCTCTTAATAGCATAAACTTAGCTGCCTATTTATACATAAATTGTAAGAAAGAAAAATCAAAGTTCAAGTGTGAACATCAATAGATGGTGGTAGTGTGAAGGCGGCTGGCGGCTGGTGGCTAGCAGCTGGTTTGTGGTTGGTGGTTTGAGGTTGGTGGCTGCCTTCTTTGACCTTCTGGATTGATTTTCTTAAGGAGCTAAATTGCTGAAATTAAAACTTTGATGTCGGTTTTGATGCTTCGGGATGTAATTTGGATTTGTTTCTTCACGAAACCTGTTTGCTGGCAGAATTTAGTTGTCATCTTTGAAAACTCATATCTCCCTCATATGACATCGTTTTTAGCTGATATTTGGAGCGTGTATAGAAATTTAAGTCAGGAATCCAAAACAATTGAGTTTGCATCAATTGGATATCTACAGATCCAGATATTGAATTTTGAATGGACAAAGGTCAACATTGGCAGAATTCGAGTTTTGACTTTGAAGGATGTGATTTCCATGCTCTTTGTATTTTTATTTTTCTTGACTTAGATTTCCAGAAAGGTATGGATGTTAGCTTTCTAATGCCACTGGAATCACTTCATTTTGACTTCTAGAACTCACGCTCTGCACAAAACATCAACTGAGAGTCAAATCTGTCAATTACCTCCAATTTACTCCTTTTTGCATCTTTCATCTAAAGATGCCTTCAAAACATAAAACAAAGAATATCAAGGCATTTTATACATAAAACATAGGCAAAACACTAGTTAAATGTGGGTGAAACTATCGAATAATATGGTTACATCATCTCATCTTATTTTAAGATAGGTATTGCTAAATTCATTACAATTATTTTATTCCCACTAACTTTTTAAAATGATTAATGTAATGTTTTAAAAACAACTCATATTTTATTGATGAGTTGAAAGAATGCGCAGAGAGCATAGATTTGAGTCCCCGGTGTGCATTGAAAGAATGACAGATTTTGTCTGCATTCACTGTATATTAATCTCCCTGCAAATACTTAAATTAAAAGTGTCACACAAAACACAATAACAACAGTCCATATAAAAATTATAAAATAAATATTTCTTTATACATAATTTCATCCATAAATATTAGATTATAAAAAATTGCATTGCACTTTTATGTTCTAATAGTTAGTCAGAATTATCTTCTTCTTCAATTGAATCAGCATTAGCTCCATCGTAATTTTCAACTTTGATAATATTGTTATCATCATTTTAATCGACTTGTACTTATCCGCTGGAAATTAGAACAACAACTAACTCCTTAGCTTCAACATCAACAAGACTATTATCGAAGACATGAAAATTTAATTTTTTTTTAAGGCAATCGATGGAGCAACTCGATATGGTTCAACCAACTTATTAACTTGAAAGACATCATCTCCCACACTTGTTTCTTCGTTTCATCTTCAACAACCTCGACACGACCCTTGAGTTTTGTTTTTAAAACAGATAATCAATCAACTATTGAACGATTCTTTCTAAAGGAAGGGGTGTATGTGTAATAAATTTGCTGGCATTGCTTGACAATAACAAAGACATCATTTACGTTGCGGAGTCTAGCATTTGAGTTAATTTTGATCAGAACATAGTGGGAATCTACTCTGATTTCTCTATTAGTGGTGTCATACCAATAACATTTAAATAAAAAACATTTTATTATGTTCGCTATGATATTGCAATAATTCAACGACCCCTTCTAATTTACCATCATACTCGATTTCAAACTCACTACAAGTCAATCTCTTAACACAAACACCACTGTTATCCCAATACAAATTGTTAGGACCGAGTATGTCCGTATATAAAAACATGAACTCTGATCTCATACGCATCCCTGGTGGCAAGTTGTAAACCATGAATATAACTGTCCAACAAGAATAAGGAGCAACAAATGACCCGAATAGGTTGAATCCGTTGTACACAACCGAGGACGCACATTCCTTGATTGAGTTAAAAAATTAATCAATAATTTTAAAATGGGCTTGTTACTAGCTGAACATGTTGGAAACAAAAATTTTAGTTTTGAATTCTTTTAGGAATACACTGGAAATATAAAAAATAAAACACATATATCAAGAACATCTTTTTTGGATTTTTTTTTGTTGTATTTTGCAATTGTTTTGGTTTTCAAAAAAATAAAAAAGGTAAAAAAATATGGTTATGACATTCTCATTATTTCACCTTCTTGTTCATGTGTTGAACGAGTGCATAGATTTGGAATATTTGTTACATTTCATTAAGCGTGCTCATCTTGTCCGACAAAACTACAAATTATTGTCCTATGGCAACGAGTTTTTGTATAGGTTAAAAGCTGGGGACCACTTTGCTTAGTAAGCCATCCCGCAAAACTTGTTTTAATCGTGCTGATCAAATAGGTTAAAAGCTTCGGGACCACTTGGCGGACAGAATGCGTGTTTGCCAAATGGTTGTGATTGTGAATAATTATATCTAGGAATAAAAGCAAATAGACACACATATTCCGTATTTTTTCTTCGTGAATTGCATGCCCAATGCAAGCATTAGTAAGACAAATATAGGACAGTTCATTTCGACCATATATATATATTCATACCTTATTATTGTCATATCAAACTTAAAAAGATTGAGAACCATGGAACCTATAAAATTGTCCTGTAAAAATCCAACAGCTCACTATAAGTACTAAACTTAACAGATTATTGTTGTTAGTCTTTTTTTTTTGGCCCCACATAAACAAAAAAAAAAGAGGAAAGAGAAAATACAAAAAAAAAAATAAAAATATGTTGGAAGAATATCAAAAACTTTACTAGTATGAAGAGTATATTTAAATACCGAGAGAACTGCCAAAGATTGTTCGAGGAGGATCAAGCATGTAAAATTAAAAAATTTAATAGTATATTTTTTATTGATCAAGGCCCTGTTGATAAAAAAAATTCAACTTGAGGATAGAAATTTAAAATTGGATGTTTAAGGGCTCAATTAGAATTTTTTTCAAGGTTTAATTGAATTTATTGAGGGCCTAGTTGCAAGAAAAATTGATTTGTTAATCAATTTAGGCTTTAATTGAAGAAATTAAAGTCTACGGGTTGAATTGAAATTTTTAAGAGTTAATTTGGTCAAATCAAGGGTTTAATTGCATAAATATGAAAGTTTGTGTTACTACCCAATTTTTGACCCATGTTTTTGATGAATTTTCAGAAAAAATCAAAAACTGCAAAAAAACAACGAAAACCCCAAAAAATTACATTTTGATATATTTGCATCATTTTTAGCATTTTTAACATCATCTCAGAAGAATTTAATTTTTTTTAGCATTTTGGTATTAGCACCCCTAGGGTGCGCTAGGGGTGCTAATACCTTCCCTAGCCACAACTAGTCCCTTACCCTCGAATCTTTGACAATGACCAGTATATCTGGGTTTCCTAGTAACCCTCAATCAAATACTAATGAGTTTCAAATGGAAAGGGAATGTCTCCACAGTCTTCTGTGGGAACACTGCTTGTTCACGTCCCATTGAAGTTGCACCTCTCCTTTTCAGTCACGAACAACAACATCAATGCTTTTAGTCATCAACTAATGACAATCTGGTGCATTGGTCTTCTTTGAAATCACCCCCACTGTGAGCTCAATTACAGTTCAGCAGCACAGGATGTTGTAAAGATTGCTGAAAGAATTGAACAAGCTATGAAGAGGGGAAATATTGAAGGTTCTGGTACGGATTCCAGAACAATGATGAGAGATGGATCAGAGGATGACTTTGAAGATGGGAAACCTTAGTTATGAGGTCCAGTCAGATCTCGTTGTAGCATCAACTGATCAAGTACCTTTGTCAAGATTGACATCCCTCTACCACTTAAGTTTGTCGACCAGCATCTGCCAAATTCAAGAATTTTGCCCGACTCTGACAAATCCCATACAACCACCGTTTTCTAGGTGGTTCAATACAGACAAGAGATGTGTTGTCATGGTGGGGTCCTCGGCCATTTTAGTTGAACAGATGCAAGAATTTCAAGAATCGAGGTGAGTTTGTGAAAGATGATATCATCGATCAGCTTTTGTCACCAGAACATCCTCAGAATGACAAATGATCACAATTGCTTGGCAAAACAAAAATATTGCCAGAGGAGCTGATTTAAGAAGGAGTTAAATTGTCAATCATTTTGTTATGGATTTTTGCCCTTCTGCATTTTGTTTTGGGGTCACATCTTATCCTTGAATGAAACATGTCTTCCTTTTGTTTTGAAATCAAGCGATGCTTCTTTCAAAGGGTATTTTGACAAAATATTTTGATCAAACTCCAACATGCAAAATTTAAGGATAATCAATCCAAAAAACAAAAATTATTTTGATTGTAAAAGTGACTCAATGCTTGAAAATGATATGAGGTGGCCCAAATTTTTTTTTTAACTCATACCTCCTGAAATTGAACCACACATCATATAGCTAAGTTTTAGCAGTATGCATAATAACATGTAGTGGATTCAGTAGTCATGGACTCGTGAATCATGATTCTTACAAGTCCAAATCATTACACTAGATGAGGTTAAAATTTATCGGTTCTAACTGACCTTGCTTGAAATGAGAAAAGGCCATCTTTGTTATCCTTTCACATTTCTTGAAATATTATCCCTTGCAGTCCCATTTTGAGCCTGGTAAAATATTTTCTTTCAAAAAGAAACCCTGACTAGGATCACACCCTACACTGGGGGCAAATGAGAGATATTTTGAAGATACTGATAGGATTAATGGATAAAAGAAAGGCTTAGAACAAAAGTCTAATGATTAAGAAAGGGCTAGAAGAAGAAAATCCATAGATTGAGGGTCATCCAAGAAAACTTTGAGGAAGGCTATGTAAAAGCAAAAAAAAGAAAAAGAAAAAAAGTGGAATGGAAGGAGAATGCCTATCAATTCTAAGAAGGGCAAAAGAGGTTTCAATTGAAGAAAGACACAGCAAATGCCAAAAGTCAACACCAAAAAAATCAAGTTTCATGTCTTTTGGTGTGTCTAGGACAAAGCCTCTAGTGTCTTCAAAAAAATTTAGATTGGTTATTCATCAAATGAAAAGTTAGATTTGCATTATGACCTATGTTAAGAGAATTCTGATCTTTAAGATTAACAAGATTATATGTCACTTTCTCTACAATGACAACAAGAGAAAGAGAGTTGATGAATAGTTAAACTTGATCCTAGGTCTTTGAAACCCTCAAACACCTTTTGAGCCTGAATTTTCCTTTCTTTCATAGCCATGAACCATAGCCTGTATTACGTGCTTTAAAAAGCCCTTTTTAATCAAGTAAGCAATTTGAACCGATAAATGGGGCTCTCAAAACTTGAAGAGCTTTTCCATAAGAGTCGTGGCTTCATGGATTAAGCTACTTGTTATTATGCATGCTGATAAAATTGGTGCTAAAAAAGAAAACAATCTTTCTTTATGGATCCTCAAGTATTGACTTGAGTCTTTTGTTTCTTGAAATTCACAGAAGGTCACCTCATCGCAAACCATGAAAAGATATACCCAAGATTAAAGATTAAAACTGACATAAAGAACCATGAAAATAGTCATTTTAATCTTACAACGGGTCATTTCTGTTTTCAAAATACAAGACAATCAAAGGACTACATTGAATAGTGTGTGTTGGGTCTTTGACCAAAGAAGCTTGAATTTCAAAAATACTTTTAAAAAAACTGACCTCTCTCTGATTTCATTTCAATAATTAGACTTGAATAGACATGATCTTTGAAAGATGAGATTTGATTCCAGAACAAGGAAGATTGTCAATCAAGAAGAACATCAATTGAATTTGCAAAATCCCTAACAGAAATGACATCAACACTTCTTGAGACTCCTTGAAAAGTTGACCACCTGGGGGCAATACAATGGACCCTAAGAAGAAAAACAAATAGTATTCAGATCAGTTAGGGGCAAAGAAAGATGATCAAATGATGAATCAGTGAACGAGCATTCAGATCATATTAGGGGCAATGTTGTTCAAAGACAATCCAAGCAGCAATTGATATGCAGCGTTGCACTTAAAGGATATCTTCATATCTTCATCTTGGTTTATCATCCCCAACATGGCTATGACTTTGGAACGATCACATAGTCGCATTTGAATGAATGTTGGAAGGATGCACCCACTAAGACTGACTGTGGGGCCATTTGTTTTGAAACCCAAAGGTGCACTTCACCGCATGAATATAGGTGATGAACATCATTGATGATGCCAAATCATTTCTTTTTATAACCTGATTTGACAAGCCAAGAGGAATCCATTGAGAAGCGCATCAGGAATGCAACAAAGAGCCTTTTACGGCAAGTTATGAAAGGCATGTCTGGACGACTTGGCAATTTCCAAGAAGGTTGATGATAACATATACTTGAAAAGTATTGTTTCAACTAGAGGCAAGTTCATGACTGGTTGACAATCTTGATGGGTGTTAACATGATGCACACAACCAATCAGAGGATAATTCTCAAAAGAATCCAGGAGAGAAAATCCTTCATGATGAATCAAGCAACACCACACTCGGGGGCATTGTCAAGCTTGATAAATAGAGAGAGCAGTAATCATCACGGACAGCCCAGGATGGGCACTGCATTTACAGATGAGTGATGGCTAACACATGAATGAGCCAATGCATTGAAAGAACAAAGAAAGCTTTGGAATGCAAACAAAAGCACCCTATGATGATAGATCATCAAAGAGGGGGGGACCTATATTTCAAATCAGGTAAGGATGCATGCATGTCATCTAACTTCAAAGCACTGCACATACTTGTGATTGTTACAGGAAGATCCTCAATGAAGTCCAGCAAGATTGTGGATAAAGAAAGAATCATTGAGTTGATGATAACAAAGAATCGGTTTAGATCCTGGAACGAGAAGAGAATGAGATGAACCCTGCTAGTAGGAGAATCTCAAAGAAACGAGGAGATCAACCCTGTCATCAAGAGGAGTCTTCAAGTCAAGCCTGTAATTAGGAAGCGCTGTTTGTCAGCCTTATCCTATCAGGACTTCGCCAGCCAAGTCTTTTTGCCAGGTAAGTCATATTTTTCCATCTGGGTAGGTCACCCGTAACAATGAGCCCATTTTTTTGAAAAACTCTTTGCATTTTCCTGGGTAGGTCACCCATAACAATGAGACCACCTTTCATCTTCCATTTGGGTAGGTCACCCATAACAATGAGACCACCTTTCATCTTCCATTTGGGTAGGTCACCCATAACAACGAGACCAATTCATATTTTGATCATCTTTTTCTGAGTAGGTCACCCATTACAATGAGACCATTCTTCATGTTTTTATTTGGGTAGGTCACCCATCATAATGAGACCATCATCACTTTTCTGGATAGGTCACCCATTACAATAGGACAATTCTATATGTTTTTACCTGGGTAGATCACCCATCATAATGAGACCATCATTTTTTTAGGTTGGTCACCCATCACAATGAGACCATCATTTTTTTCTTTGGGTAGGTCACCCATCATAATGAGACCATCATCTTCCATTTGGGTAGGTCACCCATTATAATGAGACCACCTTTCATTTTTCTGTGGGTAGGTCACCCATCACAATGAGACCATCATCATTCCTTCTGGGTAGGTCACCCATCACAATGAGACCATCATCATTTTTTCCATTTGGGTAGGTCACCCATTATAATAAGACCACCTTTCGTCTTTCATCTGGGTAGGTCACCCATAACAATGAGACATCATTTTGCATTTGGGTAGGTCACCCATCATAATGAGACCTTCATCTTCCATTTGGGTAGGTCACCCGTCATAATGAAACCATCATCTTTTCTGGGTAGGTCACCCATCACAATGAGACCATCATTTTTCTGGGTAGGTCACCCATTACAATGAGACCACACACACATAATTTTAGTTCTAGTTAAAGGAGATTGCTAGATGGGATCTCAAGTTAACCCAACCACATACAGAGTTTAGCTTTGGTTAAAGGGAATCGCCAGATGGATTTCAGGTTGATCGAGCTATACACCAACTTTTGGTTCTGGTTAAAGGAGATCGCCAGATGGGATCTCAAGTTAACCCAATCAAAAGGGCAGGTTGCCCGTGAAAATAGACCAGTGTGAGTATATGTGGGTAGGTCGCCCCTGAAAATAGACCACAATGAGTATGTTTGGGCAAGTCGCCCTTGAAAATAGACCAGCGAGAATATGTGTGGGCAGGTCACCCGTGAAAATAGACCAGTGTGGGTATGTGGGCAGGTCGTCCTGAAAATAGACCAGTGTGAGTGTGTGGCCAGGTCGCCCCTGAAAATAGACCACAATGAGTATGTGTGGGCAGGTCGCCACTGAAAATAGACCAGGGTGAGTATGTGTGGGCAGGTCGCCCCTGGAAACAGACCATAATGAGTATGTGTGGGCAGATTTTCTTGCGGCGGCGCGTGAACCCACGCGTTGCTAGTGGCGGGGGCGCGTGGAGGAGATGTGCCACCACTGTTCTGGTGGTGCAGAAGGCCTTCCTTGTAATTACAGATTGTTTTGGGGCTATTTTTGTAATTTTAAAATTATTTAATGTATTTTTTGTTTAGTTTTGAATTTTTATAATTTGTAGTGTGCAAATATGGATGTAAAAAAGGAAAACAAAAAAACAAAAAAATATAGTGAAAGTGAAGGTGTTGTTTGTATTTTTTATGAATGTTTTTTTTTATGATAAAAATTGCAAACAATAAAGAAGAATTTAATGTTTTGATTGCTTATGGTTAAGGATTATAAACTTATACGTAAGTCGTATTCCTAATATCCGATGAAAAGACTAAATTTTTAAAACTTCTTTAACACATCAAAGTCACGAAGCAGTTAGGGGTGCTAATACCTTCCCTAACCACAACCAGTCCCTTACCCGTGAATCTTTGACAAGACCAGTACATCTGGGTTTCCCAGTAACCCTCAATGAAATACTAGGTGGCGACTCCCAAGAACAAAGCAAACGAACAAACAAAAAATCACCAACCGACGTCGCGCGGGTGATGTGCGACAAAGGTAGAGACTCTCATGAAGGGAGATCTACCTCGAACCGTAGATGAGACCAACAAAGAGAAACTTGACCTAAAAAAACAACCAAACAATAATGCAGCTTACCTTAAATAGGGTGCACTAGGGTGATACCTCTTACCCTTGTACAAATAGTCTCTTACCTAGACTCTCGTAGACCATAGGTTCCTAGTAATCATAATACTAGGTTGTGACTCTTGAACTTTAATCATAATTTTATGATTAAACCCAAACCCATTTCTTTTCCTAACAATAATCTTTTAGCAATTTCTTGAGCGTTTTGGTATGTTCTTCCCAACTGATATGTATTTTTTATTTCTTCCAACATTTCTTTTAGTTTTTTTTTCTCTTTTCCCCTTTTTTTTATATTTTATATTTTTTTGTTTATGTGGGGCCCTAAAATGGATAAAAGAGGAATAATTGATGTACTGGTGAAAGTGGGCAAGTTCATCTTTCCAGCAAACTTCATCATACTGAATATGGAAGGGGATAATGAGATTTCTATCTTGCTTGTGGCCAGCCATTCTTGGCCACTGGAGGTGCGTTAATTAATGTGAAGAAAGGGGAGTTGCAGTTAAGGATGAATGAAGAGGAGGTGATTTTCAATGTGTTCAAAGCCATCAAACAACCAGATATGGGGGAGTATGGGGGAGAGCTGCTTCAACATTCAAGTGGTGGACTCCTTAATTAATGACAAAGGCAAGCATCCAAATGACCTGTTTCAAGCATGTTTGGTAAATAATGTAATGGAGGAGGATGCTGAGATAACATAATATACATGTTGGATGGACTCTTTTGAACCTAACTGCAGAAGATATTTTAAAGATTTGGGATAGGCAATACCAAAAATAAAATCAACCAATGAACAAGCACCGGTTATGGAATTGCAACCTCTGCCTGAGCACCTTCGGTATGCATATCTTGGAGAAGCTTCCACTTATCCTGTGATAGTCTCTGCAAAGTTGTCCAAAATAGTGGAAGAAAAATTGCTGAGGGTGTTGAGAAAACATAAGGCAGCTCTCAGGTGGGTATTGGCAGATATCAAAGGCATCGGTCCCTTCATTTGCACGCATAAAATTTTGTTAGAGGATGAAGTCAAGCCAATAATAGAGCATCAGAGAAGGCTTAACCCTATCTCACGTCCCCACCCGACGTCGATGGCAATTTTCATTTGTTTGTTTGTTCTTAGGAGTCGCCACCTAATATTTGGTTCAGGGTCACTTGGAAACCCGACTGTGCTGGTCTTTGTTAGAGATTCACGGGTAAGGGACTGGTTGTGGCTAGGGAAGGGATAGCAGCCGTGAGACGTGCCCCTTGATTGAAGTAGCTCCACTGTTCTTTACTGCTAACGTCTTTACTGCCTTTACTGCCTAAACCATTATTGATGAAGAAGGCAATGAATAGTTGTCAAGGAAACGACACCATTTCAAAATTCAAAATGAATATTTCTGATTCGGTCATTGGATTGTTTTGTAATTTTGTAATCAAGCCTCCGGATAAATTGTAATTGGATACCTTATTTTAACATCATTTACAAGACAGTCTTTGGTTTTGGATTCATGTGATTTGACCCTTAATTGATCAATAAACTTCTGATTTCTTCAATTTAACCCCTGACTTGGTCAATTTCAGCCCCTCTATTTACAAATCTCTTCCAGTTTGGTCCTTGGTTTTGGATTTTATCAATCAAGTCCTTAATTCGCCATCAAACTTCAATAATTATGCAATTGAGACCCTGATTTGACCAAATCAACTCTTCAAAATTGTAATGACCCTAGAAATTTAATTTCTTCCAATAAAAGCCTAAATTGACTTAAAAATTAATTTTTCTTGCAATCAAACCCTCCATAAATTTAATTAAACCTTAGATAAAATTTAATTGAGTCCATAAACATCTGAATTTGGATATTTTTTTCAAATTGAATTTCCTTTGTCAATAGGGCTCTCACTAGTCAACAATATACTATCAAATTTTAATCTTTGCATTTTTGAACCTCTTCAACCAATTTTTGGCCTTTTTTGTAGCATCTTTTCTCACTACTACATATTTTTTTATTTTCTTTTTTCCAAAAATTTTTCGACTTTTTTTTTGTTTTTTCTCCTTTTTGTATGGGGCCTAAAAATGGGTAACAACAGATGCCCTCTCTTTACAATTCTTACGGAGCAAAGACTTTGCGTAGTAAGTTTTGTAAAGATAAACAAAACTAAACTTCCAAAACTGATCTCATCAAAACTTTGTTGACCAGAAACTCTGTCTTTACAACAATCTCCTATCAATCAAGAACTAACAATCAAAACTATATGTAACTCGATTATCTTGAGAACCCGATCTTGGCGCCCCTCTAAATTCTGTCTTCTTCCTTTTCTTTTCTTTTATTTTTTTAAACCTGAAATTCCATCTAGCGATTTCCTTTAACCAAAGTGAAAATCTATATTGCGATTGGGCTAACCTGAGATCCCTTTAGGCGATCCCCTTTAACCAGAACCAAAATCCTCTACATGGTTGGGCTAACCTGAGATCCCATCTGGCAATTCCTTTTAACTAGAACCCAAAGTCTGTGTGTGGTTAGGCTAACCTAAGATCCCATCTAGCGATTCCTTTTAACCAGAACCAAAGTATGTATGGTTGGGCTAACCTGAGATTCTATCTGGCGATCCCTTTTAATCAGAACCAAAGTCTGCTTATTTCGGCTAACCTGAGATGCCTTCCAGCGATCCCCTTTAACCAGAACCAAAATCCTCTACATGGTTGGGCTAACCTGAGATCCCATATGGCGATCTCCTTTAACCAAAACCAAAGTCGGTGTGTGGTTCGGCTAACCTGAGATCCCATTTGGCGATCCCCTTTAACCAAAACCAAAGTCTATGTATGGTTGGGCTAACCTGAGATCCCAAATCCCTTTTAACCAGAACCAAAATCTGTGTAGTTAGGCTAATCTGAGATCCCATATGGCGATCCCCTTTAACCAGAACCAATATCCTCTGTGTGGTTGGGCTAACCTGATATCCCATCTGGCATTCCTTTTTAACCAAAACCAAAGTCTGTGTGTGGTTGGCTAACCCGATATCTCATCTGCTTATCCCCTTTAATCAGAACAAAAATTTGTGTGGTTGGGCTAACCTGAGATCCCATATGGCGATCCCCCTTAACTAGAACCAATATCCTCTATGTGGTTGGGCTAATCATTTGATCACCTTTCTTTACCCCCTAGCTGATCTGAAAATTATTTGTTTTCCTTTTGAGGGACCACTGTATTGCCCTCAAGTGGTCAACTTTTTAAGGAGTGTTGAGAAGTGTTGATGTCACTTCTGTCAAGGATTTTTCAAATCTGACCGATGCTCTTCTTTCTTAATAATCTTTCTTGTTCTATAATCAAATTTCATATTTCAAAGATCATGTCTATTCAAAGTCTTATTGTTGAAACGAAATTAAAGAAATGTCAATTTTTGAAAGTATTTTTTAAAATCAAGTTTCTTCAGTTAAAGATCACACACATGCCATGCCATCCAATGTAGTCTTTTGATTATCTTATATTTTGAAAACAAAAATTGACACGTTGTAAAATAGCTTTTTCTATGGTTTTTTTGTATCCTTTGTAAACTTTGACTTTGGGTATGTCTTTTTATGGTCTGTGATGAGGTGACCTTTTTATGAATTTTAAAGAAACAAGATGCTCAAATCAAAACTTAAGGCTTTATCAAGAAAGATTGTTTCCCTTTTTAGCACCAAATGTGTCAACATGCATAATAACTGTCGCACCCTCGCAGCGAAGCGCGGCGACCCTCGATTGATTTCTAGTTTTTTTTGTTTATTGAAGTCGCCACCTAGTATTTTGGTCACTAGGAACCCTAACTGATCTTTCAGAGATTCTAAGGTAAGGGACTGGTTGCGTAAAGGGAAGGTATTAGCACCCCTAGTACGCCCTACCTAAGGTAAGCTGCTTGGTGTTTGGTTTGCTTTATAATTGCTATAGTGTTGGTGTTTTCTAATCCCGTCAGTTTTTCTAGGTTTGATTAAAACTAAATTTATTAAGATAGAAATCCAAGGAAGTTCCACGTGCTTTAAAAGCTCATTTTCCCCTTAGTTTGTCAAGAGTTTGCGACTCGTAAATCGCAAGGAGGAGGGACAAAAATTTAGAAATCTAGGGTGCTTTAAAAACCTATTTTTTTTCTTAATGTTTTATACTCTCACGGCTTGTAAACCGTGGAGTAAAAAAAATTGAAATGTCCTCGATTATTTTGGATATTTACCACTTCGAGTTTCTTTATCCAAATATTAACAGTGAATAATAACAAATTCTTTCTAATAATATTTTGGATATTCTTCCTTTAAGGATTTCTTTATCCAAACATTAGCGGTGAATAATAGATGAATTCCCCTCAAAATAAGATTTTTATATTTTTTGGAATATTGGCCAATACCCTTTGGAGTTTTACAAACATGTTATAAAATCCAGAAATGCAATAAAATAATTTTTGTTGTGTTTAAGAAATCCATGCGAAAATAGATTTTTCAAAACTTCCAATATTTTTTGTATATAAAAAAACGTTCAAAACATGTTAGGGTAATGGCCGTATGCAACACACAAGAAAAAAAAAATTCATCGAATCATAAACATCACAGTTAATCACAATTAAAGACCACAAACCGTGCGCGCATATATATATATATATATATATATATATATATATATATATATATATTCTCAAAATTCTGCAAAAATGAATAAAATATAACAAAACAAAGATGGCCCCTCAAAACTAACTTTTCTCAAATAAAATTCGGTTCATTCTTAAACCCAAAAATTAAACTCTGTCACTGTTCAAGTGAATTATAATTCACTTGAACAGTAACACAAATGTTGTCATTTAACAGCAAAAAGGATAACGCCTCCCCCCGTAGAATCTGCCCAAAAACCTTACTGCAATTGCAGAAGGGGTTTCCCCGCAATTTCAATTGCCTTCCCCGGCCTAAACTTATCAAAGATACCCCATCCCAGATTATAAAGCTGAAAAGGAAAACATCTGAACTAAAGAGGGGGTTGTCATCCCAGTTCCTCATGCACCAGAAAGAAAAAACGAAACAAGGATCCCGCAACTCTAACACTAAAAAAAACCATCTAAACTTACAGAAATAAAAAAGCCAGAAGACAAAACAGTCTTTTAAACATCAAAACAAATACCTGCAGGTCTCGCTGAAATGGTTTACTGCAACAACTGAAATAAAAACCAAGCGCACGTTGCTGTCAAGGTTTAGAGCAAAAACCCCTCTCCATCTTGTCTTTCTTTCTCCTCTTCCCTCACGGTTACACCAGAATGCAAGCAAGAAACTCCCTATATTTACTGCGTTTTTTTACTCTGCCTCTCTTGCGTTTTTCTTTTCTGTCTTTGGCTGTTTCTTTCTCTGCTCTTTTCTCTTTGTTTTTCTCTTATTTTTCTGCTCTGTTTCTTTCACCCGTTAGGTCATTAGAAGGGCTTAGATATAGTCTAAATATGTCTCTATTTAGGAAGGATTAAATGCATTAATCCTAGGACGCAAATCCCTATTGATTTACAGTAAAAAAACGCAAAAATGAAACTGCAATATTCTGATTTTGTGTTGGTGCTTTACGTCTGATTTCTTTCCAGTTTTAGAGGATGGTGTGGCTCTTTTCTTTCCTTCCATAGGGCCAGCTGCTCCCTTTGAAATGAGGCAACAAAAACGTGGTCTTCAACTCCAAAAATCAGGCGTGATGAGAAAGGAAAACAACAGAGAAAAAAAGGAAAGAAATCAGATGGAGGGTGCAGCTACAAAGTCTTATTTTTCTTATTCGGTGTGGTAAAAATCCTGTCATTTATGATGATCCAACCCCCCTCTCCTGCTTTCAATATCCTTCTTCAATGCAATCCCTCATTTTAACATTTTTCGATTTAGTCCTTGGTCCAAAAAAAATCCTTCGAATCAGCCCCGCGAACTTGGGCTATATCTTTCTCGCGGCAGAATTTTCTGCCCTCACGCTAGATATTCAAATGAGAATATCTTGAGCTTCTAATATCGAAATCAAGTGATTCAAAAGCCCAAATTAATCTACGCGTCTAGGACTAAAACTTTGATGAAGGAGTAGAGGTGAGATAAAATCTTTTTACATAACAGAAACTTGCAGTAATCTAGTTGGTCAAAAGGGATCTCCAGGTCTAACTCAAAAACTGACAAATGTCGAGAATCCTGATATGACTGAGAGTATGAATTAAGAACAAAAATTACAAAAACTAGGCCAAAAATAGAATTTTTTTTGTGCAGACTCGGGTTAATATCCTTCTCGCGGCAGAATTCCTGCCTTCATGTTAGATATTCAAACGGGAACATCTTGAGTCTCTGATATCGAAATCAAGTGATTCAAAAGCTCAAATTCATCTACGCGTCTAGGACTACAACTTTGATGAAGGAGTTGAAGTGAGATAAAATCATTTTAGAGAATAGAATCTGGCAATAATCTAGTTGGTCAAAAAGGTTCTTCATCTGACAATGCTGAGCATCCAAATCTGACTGAGAATCTGCCCTAAGAACAATTATCCCTAGGACCTAATAAAGGTGTACGTCAATTTTTCAACATGTCATGAGTGACAAAATATACCTAGGATGGTCAGATATCGTACGAAACCGCGTCAGAATTAGAGCCTAAGTTGGAACAAAAAATTGCGACAGCAACAGAACCATTTTTTTAGTGCAAATTCTGAGGGATTTATTCAACCTTAAAGACCAGATAAAAAGGATTGAATTTAGCATTATGAAGACTCCTGATCAACCTAAGAAAACCTGATGATTTTGGCAGCAAAGGGGAAGGATAAAGAGAGTAGAAAATAGCTCAAATAGGGTTTTGAAAAAAATATTTCTTTTTCTGCTTTTATCGATCTTCCAGCAAACATGAGTTAAACTCCTACACTTAGTTCAAAAGAGGTATACAACGTCTCCATCACGTGGGGTCCAAAAATGAGTAACTACAGCTGCCCCCTCTTTACAATGCTTACGAAGCAAAACTTGTCAAATGCTTTGCGGAGTAAGTGTTGTAAAGATAAATTGTCTGATCATGCTAAAACTCAGTGCTTTTCCTAAACAATGGTCTCCCTATCAGGTGACTTGCCTATCTTAAGATTCTTAGAAAACTCAACGCTTTTCTAAGAAACAGTCTTAATATCGGGTGGCCGACCCATCTTAAAATTCTTAGAAAACTCCACGCTTTTCTAAGAAACAATTTGAATATAAGGTGACTGGCCCATCTTAAAACTCCTAGAAAACTCCACGCTTTTCTAAGAAACAATTTCAATATCAAGGGAGCGGCCCCTCTTAAAATTCTTAGAAAACTCCATGCTTTCTTAAGAAAAGGTCTCAATATCGGGTGACAGGCCCTCCTAAAATTCTTAGAAAACTCCACGCTTTTCTAAGGGATGGTTTCAATATTGGGTGACCTACCCGCCTCAAAATGTTTTTTGAAAACTCCGCGCTTTTCTAAAAAATGGTCTCAATATCGGGTGACTGACCCATCTTAAAAATTCTTAGAAAACTCCATGCTTTTCTAAGAAATTGTTTTAATATGAGGTAACCGACTCCTCTTAAAATTCTTAGATGGAATGTCTAATGTTTTTTCACCCGACTCCATGATTTTCTAAGAAATGGTCTCAATATCGGGTGACCTGCCCATCTTAAAATTCTTAAAAAATTCCACGCTTTTCTAAGAAATGGTCTCAATATCAGGTGACCGACCCATCTTAAAATTCTTAGAAAACTCCACGCTTTTCTAAGAAATGGTTTCAATATCAAGTAACCGGCCCCTCTTAAAATTCTTAGAAAACTCCATGCTTTTCTAAGGAATGGTCTCAATATCGGGTGACCTGCGCATCGAAAGATTCTTAGAAAACGCCATGCTTTTCTAAGAAACGGTCTGAATATCAGGTGACCGGCCCATCTTAAAATTCTTAGAAAACTCCACGCTTTTCTAAGAAAAGGTTTCAATATGAGGTAACCGGCCCCTCTTAAAATTCTTTAGAAAACTCCACACTTTTCTAAGGAATGGTCTCAATATCATGTGACCTGTCCATCTTAAGATTCTTAGAAAACTCCACACTTTTCTAAGAAACGGTCTCAACATCAGGTGACCGACCCATCTTAAAATTCTTAGAAAACTCCACGCTTTTCTAAGAAACGGTTTCAAAATCAGGTAACTGGCCCCTCTTAAAATTCTTTAGAAAACTCCATGCTTTTCTAAGGAATGGTCTGAATATCGGGTGACCTGCCCATCTTAAGATTCTTAGAAAACTCCACGCTTTTCTAAGAAACGGTCTCAATATTAGGTGACCGGCCCATCTTAAAGTTCTTAGAAAACTCCACGCTTTTCTAAGAAACGGTCTCAGTATTAGGTGACCAGCCCATCTTAAAATTCTTAGAAAACTCCACGCTTTCTAAAAAACAGTTTCAAAATCAGGTAACCGGCCCCTCTTAAAATTCTTTAGAAAACTTCACGCTTTTCTAATGAATGGTCTCAATATCAGGTGACCTGCCCATCTTAAGATTCTTAGAAAACTCCACGCTTTTCTAAGAAATGGTCTCAATATTAGGTGACCGGCCCATCTTAAAATTCTTAGAAAACTCCACGCTTTACTAAGAAACGGTTTCAATATCAGGTAACCGGCCCCTCTTAAATTTTTTAGAAAACTCCACGCTTTTCTAAGGAATGGTTTCAATATCAGGTAACCGGCCCCTCTTAAAATTCTTAGAAAACTCGACGCTTTTCTAAGGAATGGTCTCAATATCGGGTGACCTGCCCATCTCAAACTTCAAAAGAAAACATCTTACCTCGAGGAAATGAAGCAGTGCTAGTTCACAATTCCTATCCTTTTTCGTAGTTCCATTGATGTGAGATTTTGTACCTCAGCGGTTTTCCCAAAAACTTGGAACTATTTTGGCTTTCATCACACCTTCTCCTGCCAGGTTAGTGTTATGAAACATAGGTCCCCCTTTCTGTTGTAGACTTATTGAGCTCTTGTTTTCTTTTGTTTGTCCGACTCATCCTCTTGAAACGGAATATGCTCCATGCGCTATACTTCCTATCTTCTTGGTGAAGAGATCTTGGGTTCCTTATGGGGCCCTTTCTTGCTCCATTGAGTATTGTCTTTTATTATTATTTTAAAAGGAAAACTCAAAAGATTTGGTTTTGTTCATGAAAACTGAAACTTTCAATACAATTAGTAATTCTCATAAAAGATGCTTTTTAGAACTTTTTATGATGATACCCCTTTTGGCTTTGGTTCACTATGGACCCCTATGTGCACTTCTTGCACTTTTTGCCCCCAGTGTGGTGTGCAAAAATATGTCAAGTTTAGATTTGATTTGGTTCTCTCCAATTGATGGAGTCATCTCCTTACTCATGCGTTACAAAAAACAGTTCTTTTAAGTAAAAGATTTCAAATGCTATGAGATCATATGTTTTATGAAAAAAAAAGGTTCTTTACAAAGACAATTCATGGCCGAACTTTCTTTTATTGACTGGGAAGCATAGTATTTCCTTATAAAGTCAGCATTCATAGGTTTAACTAGATCTTCTCCATCCATTCTAGAAAACAACAAAGCTCCTCCCGAGAACGCTTTCTTGACCACCAAAGGGCCCTCATTGTTTGGCGCCCATTTACTCTAATCTTCTCCTGGTAAAAGGCAATATTTTCTTCAGTACAAGATCTCCTTCGTGGAATCCTCGAGGTCGAACCTTCTTGTCATATGATTTGGCCATCCTTCTTTGATAGAGTTGATGATGACAGATTGCGGCTATCCTCTTTTCACTGATCAGATTCAGCTGTTCATATCTAACCTTTTCCAATTCTACGTCTTATAGCTCAAAGTCTATCAATACTCTCAATGAGGGGATTTCCACTTCTAAAGGCATCACTGCCTTTGTCGCACGTAAAAATCCGCGCGGCGTCGGTTGGCGATTTTTTTCTTTATTATACGTTGCTTGATTGGATTGGTTCGTTGGGAGTCGCCACCTAGTATTTAATTGAGGGCTACTAGAAAACCCGGGTGTACTGGTCTTGTCAGAGATTCGCAAGTAAGGGACTGGTTGTGGTTAGGGAAGGTATTAGCACCCTTAACGCACCCTACCTGAGATAAGTTGCTTCGTGGCTTTGACATCTTAAAGAAGTTTTAAAAACTTTGTCTTTTCATCGGATATTAGAAATACAACTTACGTATAAGTTAATAATTCTGGACCGTGAGCAAATCAAAATATTAAATTCTTCTTTATTCTTTGCAATTTTATCATAAATAAAAACATCCATAAAACTAATACAAACACACACATACACATGCACTTTTACTATATTTTCTTTTCTTTTTTACATCCACAATACAAAATACAAATTCAAAACAATTAAACAAAAATTACATTACAATTACAATAATAGCCCTAAAACAATCTGAAATTACAGGGACAGTGTTAAGGAAGGTTTCTGGGCGCAGGAACAGTGGCAGCGCGTCTCCTCCATGCGCCCCGCCACTAGCGGCGCGTGGGTTCACGCGCCGCCGTGAGAAATTCCAGGCAGCGGGGGGTGTGGAGCGGTTTCCTCCCCTCTTCACTTTCCTGCTAGCAGTGAGGGTCACCGTTACCTGTAACAAAAGAAAAACACCCAAGCAGTAGATTATAGTTTTTTAGATCTGTTCAAAGATCTCTGTTCTCTTTTCCTCCTGGTTTGTTTTTCTCTTCTGCCGATGGCTGATCTGGTCGCTGCTCTCATCCGTGACTGCTAGAGCTGCGGTGGAGATGGGCGGTAGTTAACCGGTCGGCGAGGCTGGTTGAAGGATATGAAGAGGTTGCTGGCTGCTGTTGTCGGCCGCCACTGGGTTCTTTGGTGGGAGGAGGCTGTGAAGGGGACTCCTGCTGGGAAGGTGAGGACGGCGTCTCCCAAGCTGATGGTGGAGGGGATCGTGGCTGAAGGGAGACAGCCTGGTGCGCGGCTGCTTGGGTGAGGGATGTCGCTGCTGAAGGTAGTGGGCTGGGTGATGCAACCATATTATTCGATAGTTTCACCCACATTTAACTAGTGTTTTACCTATGTTTTATATATAAAATGCCTTGATATTCTTTGTTTTATGTTTTGAAGGCACTTTTGGATGAAAGATGCAAAAAGGAGTAAATTGGAGATAATTGGCAGATTTGACCTTCAGTCGATGTTTTGTGTAGAGCGTGAGCTCTAGAGGTTGAAATGAAGTGATTCCAGTGGCATTAAAAATCTAACATCCATACCTTTCTGGAAATCTAAGGCAAGAAAATAAAATAATGAAGAGCATGGAAATCGCAGCCTTCAAAGTCAAATCTTGCAATCTGCCAATGTTGACCTTTGGCCATTCCAACTTGAATATCTGGAGCTACAGAAGTCCAATTGATGCAAACTCAATTTATTTGGATTCATGTCTCAAAGGTCTATAAACGCTCCAAATTTCAGCCAAAACCGATGTAATATGAGGGAGATATGATTTTTCAAAGATGACAACTGAATTCTGCCAGCAAACAGGTTTCGTGAAGAAACGAGTCCAAATTACGTTCCGAAGCATCTAAACCGATATCCAAGTTTGTATTTCAGCAATTTAGCTCCTCTAAGTCAAAGCTTGAAGATTTCATGCAAGGCTATTTCTCTTTTTTTAGGAAAATAGTTATTGAAGTACTTAAATGTAAACAGTCTACTTAATGGAGGACTATTTTGTAAAATAGAGACCTAGGGTTTCCTAGGATATAAAAAGAATGAGAGAAGAGAAGGGGGGCAGCCAGCCAAGAGGAGAAAAACGCCCCCCTCCTCTAAGAAACCCTAAATTATGCATTCTTCCTTCTTTTTGATTAGTTGTTCAACAAACATGCAAGGCTAAACACTTTTTCTTGGTTGCAAGGACACGGAAACCTTCGGATTTCAAGAACTGTGAGATTTATTTTACCTTTTCTTTTCAGTTTATATGATGAATATGTTTGTTCTCCTATGCTTATTTTCCTATGATTGTTTATTTTAATTGCTAGAGCGGACTCTAAGTTATTATTGTAGACAATCTATTTCTAAGTTTGATATCAAAACCGGAGTTGTGGTATATGAACTTGTGAAGCAACTGAGTTTAATAATTGTGGCGGATCTACGTTATTAATCTTAGGGAGAACATTCAATCAAATCAAACATAGACTGCGGACAGTTATGTTCTCTTGATTAATAAACTTATCTAGTTCTTAAGGCTGCCATTGAATTAAATTACTAGTGCGGACACTGTGGTTGTTTGATGGTTAGGGTTAGTTATACGGCGGATCCGTTAACTAACCAATGTTAAGAAGAGATGAATATTCAGAATATAAATTGATGTTTTGTTTCCATGATCAGTTCTGATTTCTGTTGGTGAATGTGTGCTTGTGACCAAGGTTTGTTCTCTTGATAATTTTCTGATTTTATTAAATTTCATTTGATAGTTTTCTGTTTTCTTTTGCTTTAGCCTAGATAACGTCCAAACCCCCCCCCCCCAAATTGCATATCATCTAGCATAAAAATCTGACTTGAATCTTCCTCGTGGGATCGACCCCTTGCTTGCTCTATACTATCTTGTGTGTTGTAGCTAGGGTAATTAATTTGTGCGACCGCGACATCGCAATAAATTTTGGCGCCGTTGCCGGGGAGGTAATTTTAGTTGATTCTTGTGCTTCTACTGTTATTTTTATTTGCTGTGATTCAAAAAAAAAAAAAAAAAAAAGAGACAGAATTTTTGCTTGCGACGGTACTGTTCACTTACGGCGGCGGTACTGTTCAAAACAGAATTGTTGGTGGAATTAGGTATCAGCCTTTTGTTTCCTGAAGGAAAACGACGTTCTGAACAGGACTAGTGATAAATCACTAGCCCCACCCTATTGAGGCCAAATTCCGCTGTTTTCTAGTGTTTTTAGGCAGTTTTAGTTTTCTACCGTAGGTTTTCGTACAATTTGCATTGTTTTTGATCTCTTGTGTGGTTACTTTCTTTTGAGTTTTCTTAGCAATTTATGCCTGTGACCCGTTCTACTAATCAAATTCAAGTGCAGGTTGATCTTGAAATAGAAAGTACTTTACGCAGGTTAAGAAAGGAAGCTCGCCTCAACACCATGGCTATTGCACGACAACAGACACTCAAGGAGCTTGCTGCTCCTAACGTGGAAAATCAACCATTGTGCATAAACATCGACAATAATGTAAACTTTGAGCTCAAATCTGGTTTTATACATTTGCTACCAACTTTCAATGGTCTTGCAGGAGAAGATCCTCATACTCATCTCAAGGAATTCCATATGGTTTGCGTTGGCATGAAACCGAATGGAGTTGATGAAGAACAGGTTAAGTTGAAAGCTTTCCCTTTCTCTTTAAAAGGGGCAGCAAAAGCATGGTTTTTCTCTATTCTCCCAGGTTCCATTGGAACTTGGAATGCCATGAAGAAGATTTTCCTTGAAAAGTATTTCCCAGCATCTCGAGTTGCCAACATAAGGAAAGAAATATGTGGGATTCGACAATCTCATGGAGAGACACTTTCCGAGTATTGGGAAAGATTTGAGCAACTGTGCATTCAATGCCCTCATCATCAAATACCCGATCAGCTGCTCATTCAATATTTCTATGAAGGATTGATGCCTACTGACCGTAGTATCATTGATGCTGCAAGTGGAGGGGCATTGGTAGATAAGACACCTGAGGCTGCACGCCAATTGATCTCAAACATGGCAGCCAACTCGAAACAGTTTGGCACTCGTGGAGACTTCGCAAATAAACGAGTAAATGAGGTAAGTATTTCTAACCTTGAAAATAAAGTTAATGATCTTACTTCTCTTGTGCGTTCTTTGGCTTGTGGAAATGTGCAGCAGGTGAAAGTTTGTAGCATATGCTCCTTACAAGGACATGCTTCAGATATGTGCCCAACAATGCAAGAAGACTACATTGAACAAGCTCATGCAATTGATGGAGCATTCAACGGACAGCCCCAGCGTAAATATGATCCCTTTTCCAACACGTACAATCCCGGATGGAGAGATCATCCCAACTTACGCTACGGCAACCCATCCCAACAAGGCAATCAAGGCCGACAGTTCCATCCCCATGGATTTCAGCCCCAACAAAATTATCAAGCAAGACAACCCCCTCCATACACAAACTCCAATGTTATGGGGTCATCATCCAATGATGATCTTCGTGAGATGATGAAAACTTTGGCTTCTAATACTGTTACCTTGCAACAAAATGTCATGTCTTGTCAACAGGAAACAAGGTCAAGTATTCACAACTTGGAGAAGCAAATGGGGCAAGTAGCTTCAAGTGTGGGGAAATTGGAAGCACAAATGAATGGAAAATTTCCCTCCCAAGCATTGAATCCAAAAGAGAATGTTAGTGCGATCATGCTGCGAAGTGGGAAAGAACTTGAAGAGAAAAGGTCGAAACAAATTGAGATGGAGGAAGAAGAAGAGATAGAAACCGAATTGAGTACAAAGAAGGAACATCCTCCTCCTTCACAAATTGAAACCACGACCAACACTCTAAAGGTAAGTCCTCAATCAATGACTTCCAGTTTTAAAACAATTCCACCCTTTCCTGTGAGTTCTTCTAGGTCAAAGAAAGAGGACAAAGAAAAAGAGATTTTAGAGGTTTTCAAGAAAGTAGAACTCAACATTCCTTTGCTTGATGCTATCAAGCAAATTCCCAAGTATGCCAAATTTTTGAAGGAGTTGTGTACTACCAAGAGAGCTTTCAAATTGAAAGGTCATGAAACGGTAAGTATGGGTGAAGTTGTATCTGCCGTTGTTCAAAAGAATCTGCCTTTGAAACAAAAAGACCCAGGTGCGTTTACTATCCCATGTGTTATTGGTAATGCTAGTTTTAAAAGAGCTTTATGTGATTTAGGTGCATCCATTAGTGTTATGCCCAAACATGTTTATGATTCTCTTAGTCTTGAGCCTTTGAATAAAACTAGCATTGTAATACAACTTGCGGATCGTAGTTTTGTTTACCCACTTGGTGTGATAGAAGATGTCCTAATCAAGATTGATAGTTTGGTTATTCCATGCGACTTTTATATTCTTAATATGGAACATGATTCTTGTTATTCATCAAACAACACTCCTATATTGTTTGGGAGACCATTCTTGAAAACTGCAAATACAAAGATAGATTGTGGTAAAGATACTTTGTCTATGGAAGTAGGAGATGAAAAGATTGAATTTAATTTTCATGATGCAATGAAATATCCTTATAGCAATGTTTATTCTCTCACATGCTATGACCAAGTTGATAAGTGTGTGCAGCAAGTTTTTGATTTTGATTGTGAGGATGGATTAAGCGTAGCTTTGAGCTATGGCTATGATTTTACCAAGATAGAAAAGATTGAGAGGCATGTATATGTTCCCCGAAACGTGCATGACTCGGCATTGGATTTGCAAGCTTTGCAAATTGTCCTCCATGATGCAGGAGTCATTTACCTCATCACGGACAGTGAATGGGTGGCGCCTATCCTTTTGGTGCCTAAAAAGATTGGAATTACGTTGGAAGAAATACAAAATGATGCTTATGAGAATGCAAGGATTAACAAAGAAAAGACTAATAGTCTTCATGACCGAATGATTACAAGAAAAGAGTTTAACGTTGGAGACAAAGGCCTTCTTTATCATTCACGTTTGAAACTTTTTCCTGGAAAGTTATACTCTCGTTGGATTGGACCATTTGTTGTTTCTAATATTTTTTCTTATGGTGCAGTTGAAATTACAAGTTTAGAAACCAACAAAGTACTCAAGGTCAATGGGCATCGCTTGAAACCTTTCTATGAAGGTTGGACGACAGAACTCACCGCTTCTGCAGAGTTAGCTGAACCAATCAATGAAGAATGAGCATGCAACATGTCGAGCCAATGACATAAAACAAAAGCGCTTACTGGGAGGCAACCCAGCATAAAAAAAAACAGATTTGCTTTCTTTTTCCCTTATCTTTTATTTTTCGCATTTTACTTTATTTTTGTCATTCTCCAATATTACTTTGTTTTAAGTGTGGGGGTATTGGGAGAATGTTGGTTTTCTTATTTTGGTTTTCTTTGTTGTTCCAAAAAAAAAAAAATTTCTATGTTTGATCTTTTGAACTCCTATTGATTTATGAGAATGTGAGTATTACATATAAGAATTAATTGAGATAGATGGAGATATGAATTGAATGAAGGAGTGTGCATGCAAGTTTTAAGGTTTAATTGGTTTAGGGATTGACTTTGAGAATATGCCATGTTGACTTTATAGTGTTATACCAATGCAAGCTTTTGAGCCTTCAACATTATATTCTTTTATTCTGCCTTCTTTCAATGATATGTATCTCTAGAACTTGCTTCATATCTTGTTGAGATTACATTCACATTACATATATACATGAAGATGATAAAGGCATTAGGAATTTTAACCACTTGAGCCAAAAAGCCAACCTAAAGCATATTATCCTTAGTGAGCCGCTTTTGAGCTTGTTTATCTTTTCTTTGCTTTATCCATGTATAAGCCTTAACTTTTTATATGTTTTCCTTTTCCCCTGGCCAAGGATTAGTAGAGCGTATACTTATGATATCTTATGGAATTATGGTTGGAAATTATGTGAAAAGAAAGAAGAAGTGATGTTTGATGAAAAGATGGGCAAAGTTGCCAAAGGTAAAAAAAAAAAAAAAGGAAAGAAAAAAAGAAGAAAAAAAAAGGAAAAGGAAAAGGAAAAGAAAAAAAGAAGAAAAAAATGTTCCTTTATGTTCTTAAGATTTTATGTTGAAAAAGCTTGAAATCAAAAGAAGTTAAGCATTGGTGATTAAAGATGGAAAATTTATGTGCTTTGATGGAATATCTTGTTTGAAATATCATTTTTCAGAATGCTCTACTTTCTTTGGTTTGAACCTTTTCTTTTACTCTCTTTTACCTCACCTTAACCTTAGCCCCATTACAAACAGAAAATAAGACCTTTTGATTCATGCATTGTTTGTAATATGTTAGTAATGTAGACGAGATTGAAGAGCAAGCTTGGTAGAACATATTAATTGATTGAATTTGAGAGATTTAAACACATAAGCCTTAAACATGTGAGTGTTGGAGTGTATATCAATGAGAGGACCTATCACTTTGGCATGGCATAGATTTCATTTAAATCTCGACGATTAATTGACTTTTGAAGTTTGCATGTAAATAAATTCATGAAAGTTTATACTCTTTATCCTTCTTAATTGTGTTCTTGTTTATAATGCATATATTCTTGGATATTGATGGGAGATTAGAAGATTAGTCATAGTGATTTCATTTAATTTAACTTCAATTTGATTTTACCTATCCTTTCTCGAGGACGAGCAAGAGCTAAGTGTGGGGGTATTTGATGCAACCATATTATTCGATAGTTTCACCCACATTTAACTAGTGTTTTACCTATGTTTTATATATAAAATGCCTTGATATTCTTTGTTTTATGTTTTGAAGGCACTTTTGGATGAAAGATGCAAAAAGGAGTAAATTGGAGATAATTGGCAGATTTGACCTTCAGTCGATGTTTTGTGCAGAGCGTGAGCTCTAGAGGTTGAAATGAAGTGATTCCAGTGGCATTAAAAATCTAACATCCATACCTTTCTGGAAATCTAAGGCAAGAAAATAAAATAATGAAGAGCATGGAAATCGCAGCCTTCAAAGTCAAATCTCGCAATCTGCCAATGTTGACCTTTGGCCATTCCAACTTGAATATCTGGAGCTACAGAAGTCCAATTGATGTAAACTCAATTTATTTGGATTCATGTCTCAAAGGTCTATAAACGCTCCAAATTTCAGCCAAAACCGATGTCATATGAGGGAGATATGATTTTTCAAAGATGACAACTGAATTCTGCCAGCAAACAGGTTTCGTGAAGAAACGAGTCCAAATTACGTTCCGAAGCATCTAAACCGATATCCAAGTTTGTATTTCAGCAATTTAGCTCCTCTAAGTCAAAGCTTGAAGATTTCATGCAAGGCTATTTCTCTTTTTTTAGGAAAATAGTTATTGAAGTACTTAAATGTAAACAGTCTACTTAATGGAGGACTATTTTGTAAAATAGAGACCTAGGGTTTCCTAGGATATAAAAAGAATGAGAGAAGAGAAGGGGGGCAGCCAGCCAAGAGGAGAAAAAACGCCCCCCTCCTCTAAGAAACCCTAAATTATGCATTCTTCCTTCTTTTTGATTAGTTGTTCAACAAACATGCAAGGCTAAACACTTTTTCTTGGTTGCAAGGACACGGAAACCTTCGGATTTCAAGAACTGTGAGATTTATTTTACCTTTTCTTTTCAGTTTATATGATGAATATGTTTGTTCTCCTATGCTTATTTTCCTATGATTGTTTATTTTAATTGCTAGAGCGGACTCTAAGTTATTATTGTAGACAATCTATTTCTAAGTTTGATATCAAAACCGGAGTTGTGGTATATGAACTTGTGAAGCAACTGAGTTTAATAATTGTGGCGGATCTACGTTATTAATCTTAGGGAGAACATTCAATCAAATCAAACATAGACTGCGGACAGTTATGTTCTCTTGATTAATAAACTTATCTAGTTCTTAAGGCTGCCATTGAATTAAATTACTAGTGCGGACACTGTGGTTGTTTGATGGTTAGGGTTAGTTATACGGCGGATCCGTTAACTAACCAATGTTAAGAAGAGATGAATATTCAGAATATAAATTGATGTTTTGTTTCCATGATCAGTTCTGATTTCTGTTGGTGAATGTGTGCTTGTGACCAAGGTTTGTTCTCTTGATAATTTTCTGATTTTATTAAATTTCGTTTGATAGTTTTCTGTTTTCTTTTGCTTTAGCCTAGATAACGTCCAAACCCCCCCCCCCCAAATTGCATATCATCTAGCATAAAAATCTGACTTGAATCTTCCTCGTGGGATCGACCCCTTGCTTACTCTATACTATCTTGTGTGTTGTAGCTAGGGTAATTAATTTGTGCGACCGCGACATCGCAACACTGGGTCTGCTGCCGACCGAAGGAGATGACGAAGAGAGTGGGTTTGTCTCGGTTAGCGGCTGGGAGAAGAAAAGTGGTTGTTGTGTCTTGGAGAAAGAGAGGGGTCGTGGCAGAGGGTTTCAAAAGGAAGGGGGGGGGGGGGGCGGCCTTTGTGAACAGGGAAAGGGAGGCTTGCGGCCGCCCCTTGTTCTCTCTAGTTCTTGCTAAATGGGAAGGGGGCGGTTGGTTCTCTTTGTTTTGGTCGATCTCCAGTAAGCGGCAGTCTTTCGGGTGAGGTAGAAGAAAGGGTTAGGGTTTTTTTAGGGTTTTTTTGTGATTTAGAGTTTCTTTGTAATTCCCCTCAATTGTGCAAAATTACCCCCCCTTTTGTGTGTGTTGAAGGCTACTATTTATAGGCAAAATGTTGCTTGGGCCTCAAAATTGGTCCCTCAACTTCTTTTTTTGTAAATTTTGATTTTTCTTATTTTTTTATATTTTTTGAAAACGAGCAATATCAACATGGACTCAATGAGGAAAATCAATGATTTTTTAAAATAACGCGTTAAAAGTTGAACGCGTTCCAAATATCTTTAAAAATTTAAATTCTTTTGAGATGATGCTGAAAATGCTAAAAACGATGCAAATATATTTAAAAATGTATTTTTTGGATTTTCGTTGTTTTTCTCTATTTTTGGATTTTTCTAAAAATTTATCAAAACATGGGTCAAAAATTGGGGTAGCAACAAATGTCCCCTCTTTACAATGCTTACAAAGCGAAACTCCTCAATATTTTGCATAGTAAGCTTTGTAAAGAAAAACTTTTCTTCCTAACTTGTTGAATCCACTCATCTAAAGACCTTACTTTTTTTCTTTTTTTGTTTCTTTCTCTCTCTTTTTTCTCTTCTTTTTCTGTTAACCTGAGATCCCATCTGGCGATCCCCTTGAACCAAAAATCTGCGTGGTTGAGCTAACCTGAGATCCCATCCGGCGATCCCCTTTAACCAGAACCAACATCTGTGTGGTTGGGCTAACCTGAAATCCCATCCGGTGATCCCCTTTAACCAGAACCAACATGAGATCCCATCTGGCAACCTCATTCAACTGGAACTAAAAAATGTGCGTAGCTCGGTCAACCTGAAATCCCATCTGGCGATTCCCTTTAACCAAAGCTACATGAGATCCCATCTGGCGACCTTATTCAACTGGAACTAAAAAATATATGGAGCTCGGTCAACCTGAAATCCCATCTGGCGATTCCCTTTAACCAAAGCCACTTGAGATCCCATCTGGCGACCTCATTCAACTGGAACTAAAAAAATATGTGTATAGCTCGGTCAACCTGAAATCCCATCTGGCGATTCCCTTTAACCAAAGCCACCTGAGATCCCATCTGGCGACCTCATTCAACTGGAACTAAAAAAATATGTGTATAGCTCGGTCAACCTGAAATCCCATCTGGCGATTCCCTTTAACCAAAGCCACCTGAGATCCCATCTGGCGACCTCATTAAACTGGAACTAAAAAATATGTGTCTCGGTCAACCTGAAATCCCATCTGGCGATTCCCTTTAACCAAAGCCACCTGAGATCCCATCTGGCGACCTCATTAAACTGGAACTAAAAAATGTGTGTAGCTAGGTCAACATGAAATCCCATCTGGCGATTTCCTTTAACCAAAGCTACATGAGATCCCATCTGGCAACCTCATTAAACCAAAACCAAAAATGTGTAAAAAGTGGTCTATTGTAATGGGTGACCTACCCAGGTGGAAAGAATATGAAATGTGGTCTCATTGTAATGGGTAACCTACCTAGGTGGAAAGAATGTGAAAAATATGAAATGGTCTCATTGTTATGGGTGACCTACCCAGATGGAACATGAGAAAAATGTGAAGTGGTCTCATTGTTATGGGTGACCTACCCAAGTGGAAGATAGAAAAAATATGAAGTGGTCTCATTGTTATGGGTGACCTACCTAAATGAAAGATGTGATGTGACAAGTGTGAAAAATGGGACTTACCTGGAGAAGTCCTGAAGGGATTATAGAAGAAGGGCTGGAAAACTTGGTGCTTCTTGATAATTCTCGATCGCAAGGTTTGAAAACTTGATGCTTCTTGATTGCAAGGTTGATCTTTCCATTTCTTTGAGATTTTCCTAATGGTAGGGTTCATCTCATCTTCTTCTTATTCCATGATCAAAACCGATTCTTTGTTATTATTAATGCAATGCTTCTTTCTTTTTCCACAATCTTGCTGGACCTCATTGAGGATTTTTCCTGTAACAATTCTAAAACAATTGTGCAATGTTTTGAGGTTAGATGACATGCATGCATTCTTACTTGATTTGGAATATAGTTCCCCCTTCTTTGATGTTCCATCGTCATAAGGTGCCTTTGTTTGCATTCCAAAGCCTTCTTTGTCCTTCTGATTTATCGGCTTATCCGTGTGCTAGCCATCCACTCAGCTATAAGTATCGTGCCTATCGTAAGTTGTCCATGATGATTACTCCTCTTATTGTTTATCAAGCATGACTGTGCCCCCAAGTGTGGTGTTGCTTGATTCATTATGAATGAGCTTGACCGATCATTCATCTTCTGGATTACCTTGAGAATTGTTCTCTCATTGATTGTGCGCATCGTGCCAACACCCATCAAAATTGTCAATCAGTCCTGAACTTGCCTCAAGTTGAAACAATACTCTTCAAGTATATGTTATCACCAGTCTTCTTGGAAACTATCTAGTTATCCAGACATGCATGTCTATTCAAGTCTAATTGTTGAAATGAAATCAGAGAGATATCAGTTTTGGAAAAAATCTTTTGAAAATCCAGCTTTTTGGTCAAAGACCCAACACACGTCATTCAAAATATGTAATCCTTTCATTGTCTTGTATTTTGAAAACAGGAATTGACTCGTTGCAAGATAAAAATGGCTTCTTTTTTTCTTTTCTTTTTTCATGGTTCTTTGTATCCATTTTAAACTCTGATTTTGAGTATATCTTTTGATGGTCTGTGATGAGGTGACATTTTTGTGAATTTCAAAAACAAGATGCTCAGGCTTTATCAAGAAAGGTTGTTTCTTTTCTTAGCATTTATTTTATCAACATGCATAATAACCAGTAGCTTAATTCATGAAGTCATGACCCTTATAGAAAAGCTCTTCCAGTTTTGAGAGTGCCATTTATCGGTTCAGATTGCTTACTTGATCGAAAAGGGCTTTTAAAAGCACGTAATGCAGGTTATGGTCCATGGCTATGAAAGAAAGGAAATTTACAAGCTCAAAAAGGTGTTTGAGGGTTTCAAAGACTTGGGATCAACATCAATTATTCATCAATTCTCTATCTTTTGTTTTCTTTGTAGGGAAAGTGACATATAACCTTGTTAACCTCAAATATCACAATTCTCTTAACTTAGGTCATAAAGCAAATCCAACTTCTTCCTTGATGAATAATCAATCTAATCATTAGAGGCTTTATCATTAATACCAAAAGACAATGTTTGTAACTCAGTATTTTTTCTGGTGTTGACTTTTAGCGTATGCTATGTCTTTTCTTATTTGAAACCTCTTTTGCTCTTTCTAGACTTGATGACTTGATAGGCGTTCTCTTTCCTTAATCTTTGACTTGCCTTTAAGTATTGGTAATTTCCACTCTCTCCTTTTTTTTAATATATATATATAGCCTTCCTCAAAGTTTTCTTACATGCCCCCAGTCTATATCCTTTTCTTTTAAACTCTTCCCAACCGTTGGATTTTTGTTCTTAGCCTTCCCCTTATCTATTGATTCTAACATTGTCTTCATCTTTACTAACAAAAATCTCTTATTTGCCCCCAGTGTGGGGTGTGATCCTAGTCAGGGTTTCTTTTGAAAAAAAAAGAATATATTCTATCAGGCTCAAATGGGGATTGCAAGGGATATATATCTGTAGAAAGCGAAAGGATGAACAAAGATGGCCTTTTCTCATTTCAAGCAAGGTCAGTTAGAACCGATAAATTTTGACCTCATCCAGTGTAATGATTTGGACTTGTAAGAATCATGATTCGCGAGTCCATAACTACCGAATCCACTACATGTCATTATGCATACTACTAAAATTTAGCTACATTGTGGGTGGTTCAATTTCACGTGTGAGCTCAAAATTTGTTTGGTCACCTCATATTGTTTATCTTGCCATTTTAACAAATATCGAGTCATTTCTGCAATCAAAATACTTTTAATCTTTTAGGATTGACTAGCCTTAATTTTGCATGTTGGAGTTTGATCAAAATATTTTTTCAAAATACCATTTGAAAGAAGCATCTCTTGATTTTAAAACAACAGAAAGCCAAAGGAAAGACATGTTTCGTTCAAGGATGAGATGTGACCCCAAAATAAAATGCACAATGGCAACAATCCACAACGAAATGATTGACAATTCAGCATAATTCTTGGATCAGCTTTTCTGGCAATATTTGTGCTTTGCCAAGCATTTTTGATCTTTTGTCAATCTGAGGATGTTCTAGTGACAATATGGTCGATGACATCATCTTTCACAAACTCAACTCGCTTCTTGCTCACCATCATCCGGTCTCGATTCTTGAAAATTTTGCAACTATTCAAATGAGTGGCCCAAAAGCTCACCATAATATTCACATCTCTTGTCTGAATTATACCACCTAGGAAACAATGGTTGTATGGGATTTGACGGAGTCGGGCAACAATTCTGGAGTCTGACAGATGCTGGTAGACAAAGTCGAGTGGCAGAGGTATGTTAATCTTGGCAAAGACATTTGAGCAGATGATGTTATGGCAAGACCTGACTAGGCAAAATAACTGAGGTTTCTCAATTGAGAGTCATCTTCTGATTCAACTCTCATCATTGTTCTGGCACCCATGATATAACCTTCAATATTTCCCATCTTCATAGCTTGCTCAATTCCTTCGGCAATCCTCACAGCTGCATTATGTCAATCTCCCAATGTTGTTATGGTTGTTTGAGGATTGTCGGAACCTCCTAACAGCTAGGTAATCTTGGCAGCGCGCAGCATTGACGCTGTCGACGTGTTGAATCATGCATTGTCTTTACTAGAAGAGAAACTGATGAATCTGAAACTCTTATGTCTCTTATTAGGTGCTATTACAAGACGTGAAAGCGGTGAACAACTAATAGCACAGTTGAACCAGAAAGGAGATAATATTTCATTAATGATTGAAGGTGTTGTTGTTGTTCATGACTGAAATGAAGGAGAGGTGGTGCCACTTCAGTGTTTAACTGGTGGAGTGCTGAGAAAACGAGTTCATTATTTTTCCTTGTGTGGGACATGGACTAACATTGCTTCCACAAGAGGTTGTGCAGACCTTCCCTTTCCACTCTTGAAGTTCAGCACTTGTTCAATCAGATCGTGTATAGCTACTTCACATTTGATGCTCTCAATTTCCTTTTGACAATCAGTCTCTCACTAACCCCTTTCTTCATTTTCCATCTTTTTCAGTCCAGTATAGTAGACCTCGAGTGAGGGAACCAACTTTTCATCTCGGTGCATGTATACAAATGTATGAACATGTTATCTATATGATGAACTCGCCCTTCAAGGGGTGACAATAGGGTCGTAACTCTTGTATGATGGAACAAGAATCGTGATTTTTGCCCAAACTCTACAATGAAAATTTTCTAAGTGACGACCATTTTGTCACCCACGAGTCTTGAGTTCAAGATGCTTCAAGAAGGGTTTGCCCTTATGCAAATAACAATAGCAGATACAACCTAAGGACAGATTCTATTCATTATGTGAACATGGGTAGGTTTTCTATCTGGTCTCAACAGGGTCTCATATCTGCCTAGTGACGTTCTTCGTAAAGACAGTATAGGGGCGTTGCAAGAAATGGTTAAGGCACATATACCCACCATTACCAAGCAGACACTCAGATATGAGTTCGGTTTTTCACGCATCTGAACCCTGACCAATAGTCATAGGGCAGATCGCTAATTCACCACCTAGCTTTGAAGCTTGTGTGTGCTTTCAAAAATAAATACATGTGATGCATGAGACAATTCTACAAAATGCATGGATAAAACAAAAATAAAATAAGACAAAAATGAAAAAACATAAACACATCAAATAAACAAAGCTTAGTCCAATATAGTTAGAAACATTACCTTCCCCAGTGGAGTCGCCATTCTGTCACACGTAAAAATCCGCGCAGCGTCGGCTGGCGATTTTTTTCTTTATTATGCGTTGATTGATTGGATTGGTTCGTTGGGAGTCGCCACCTAGTATTTAATTGAGGGCTACTAGAAAACCCGGGTGTACTGGTCTTGTCAGAGATTCGCGAGTAATGGATTGGTTGTGGTTAGGGAAGGTATTAGAACCCCTAACGCACCCTACCTGAGGTAAGCTGCTTCGTGGCTTTGACGTGTTAAAGAAGTTTTAAAAATTTTGTCTTTTCATCGGATATTAGAAATACAACTTACGTATAAGTTAATAATTCTGGACCGTGAGCAAATCAAAATATTAAATTCTTCTTTATTCTTTGCAATTTTATCATAAATAAAAACATCCATAAAACAAATACAAAAACACACATACACATGCACTTTTACTATATTTTTTTTTCTTTTTTTTTCCTTATTCTTTTCTTTTCTTTTCTTATTTACATCCACAATACAAAATACAAATTCAAAACAATTAAACAAAAATTACATTATAATTACAATAATAGCCCCAAAACAATCTGAAATTACAGGGACAGTGTTAAGGAAGGTTTCTGGGCGCAGGAACAGTGGCGGCGCGTCTCCTCCACGCGCCCCGCCACTGGCGGCACGTGGGTTCACGTGCCGCCGCGAGAAATTCCAGGCAGCAGGGGTCTGGAGCGGTTTCCTCCCCTCTTCACTTTCCTGCCGGCAGTGAGGGTCACCGTTACCTGTAACAAAAGAAAAACACCCAAGCAGTAGCTTATAGTTTTTTAGATCTGTTCAAAGATCTCTATTCTCTTTTCCTCCTGATTCGTTTTTCTCTTCTGCCGATGGCTGATTTGGTCGCTGCTCTCATCTGTGACTGCTAGAGCTGCGGTGGAGATGGGAGGTAGTTAACCGGTCGGCAAGGCTGGTTGAAGGATATGAAGAGGTTGCTAGCTGCTGTTGTTGGCCGCCGCTGGGTTCTTTGCTGGGAGGAGGTTGTGAAGGGGACTCCTGCTGGGAAGGTGAGTACGGCGTCTCCCAAGCTGGTGGTGGAGGGGATCGTGGCTGAGGGGAGACAGCTTGGTGCGTGGCTGCTTGGGTGAGGGATGTCGCTGCTGAAGGCAGTGGGCTGGGTCTGGTGTCGACCGAAGGAGATGACAAAGAGAGTGGGTTTGTCTCGGTTAGCGGCTGGGAGAAGAAAAGTGGTTGTTGTGTCTTGGAGAAAGAGAGGGGTCGTGGCAGAGGGTTTCAAAAGGAAAGGGGGGGCGGCCGGCCTTTATGAACAGGGAAAGGGTGGCTTGCGGCCGGCCTTTGTGAACAGGGAAAGGGAGGCTTGCGGCCGCCCCTTGTTCTCTCTAGTTCTTGCTAAATGGGAAGGGGGGCGGCTGGTTCTCTTTGTTTTGGTCGATCTCCAGTAAGCGGCGGTCTTTCGGGTGAGGTAGAAGAAAGGGTTAGGGCTTTTTTAGGGTTTTTTGTGATTTAGGGTTTCTTTGTAATTCCCCTCAATTGTGCAAAATTACCACCCCTTTTGTGTGTTGAAGGCTACTATTTATAGGCAAAATGTTGCTTGGGCCTCAAAATTGGTCCCTCAACTTCTTTTTTTGTAAATTTTGATTTTTCTTATTTTTTTGTATTTTTGAAAATGAGCAATATCAACATCGACTCAATGAGGAAAATCAATGATTTTTTAAAATAACGCGTTAAAAGTTGAACGCGTTCCAAATATCTTTGAAAATTTAAATTCTTTTGAGATGATGCTGGAAATGCTAAAAAAGATGCAAATATATTTAAAAATGTATTTTTTGGATTTTCGTTGTTTTTCTCTATTTTTGGATTTTTCGAAAAAATTATCAAAACATGGGTCAAAAATTGGGGTAGCAACAACCTCCATTCCATATACCAATGTATTCATGGTGGCTCTTATTGAGGTTCAGACTGCGGTATGGTACATGTGAAGGGCAAATGGCAACATCTCATGTCAATCCTTGTAGGTGACTATCATCTTCTAAATAATCTTCTTGACATTTTCGTTAACAGCTTCTACCGCACCATTCATCTTTGGCCTATATGGCGAGGAATTGGAATGCTTGATTTTCCATTTAGCACAGAGTTCTATTATCATCTTGCCATTGAACTTCTGGGCATTATTAGTTATAATCTTTTCTAGAGGACCATATCGACAGATCAAATCTCTTTCCATAAATTTCTTCATCACTTTTTACCTCCATGTCATCCAAACATCTCAACAAAGTTCCGTTAGATGATTTCTTATTCAAAGTTTCCCCATCAAGATAGAAATCCATTGCCAACCTCCTCAAAGTCCTCTTGTTGATCTTGGATGCCCCCATGGGATATGTCTAGTTTTGGATGAAATTCTTGATATCATAGTACCAAGGGTTTCCATCTATATCTCTTTCAACTAAGCAACAATGAGCTGGGTTATTTCTGGTATCAATGTGTACCGGCCGCACCTTGTGCCTAAAGTTTATTCTAGTCATAGAAGCTAGTGTGACCAAAAGCATCAGCAAAATGGTTTCCTCCCCTTCCTAGATAGGTGAACTTTATTTCCTCAAATTCTCTAGCCAATTTTAGACAGGTATTCTTGGTAAAGTCTCAACTTCTTGTCCTTGGTTTGCCATTTTCCTTTCACTTGGCAAATAATCAAAATCAAGTCTCCATACATATTTATCTTTCAAATATTCTACTCCAATACCACCTTTAAAATGAGAATGCAAGCTTCATACTCCTATGTTGTATTGCACCCAAACTGCTGCTTAACTGAAACCGGTTATTGTTTCTTATTAGGAGAGATTAGCACTGCCCTCACTCTATTACCACATCGCCATCAAAGTACATAATCCACCAATCTGATTTCCCTTCCTCGACTGAAAGCACATCTTCATCAGGAAAATCACATTTTAACGGCTCATAATCTTCCATAGCATGGTCAGCTAGGTGATCGACGATGACATTCATGGCTTTCCTTGTCATATATACTATGTCGTACTCAGCCAGTATAACTTGCCATTTTACAATTCGGCTTGATAGATAGGGGTGGATTCAGTAGGTAGTGCTTGATTTTCTCAAAAGCTTCTTCACACTCTTATTCCAAATTCCAAGATTCTTCTTCCTTAACAATTGAAGATGGGGTCATAAGTCGTGGTTAATTGGGATATAAACCGAGAAATGTAATTTAGCCTTCTCAAGAACCTTCTTACATCCTTTTTCAGTCTTGGGAGTTAACATAAATTGAATAGCCTTTACTTAACTGGGGTCCACTTCTATCCCTATGTCACTCATCATAAATTCCAACAACTTCATAGATTTCACCCCGAATAAACACCTTGCGTGGTTAAGCCTCAACTTGTACTTTTGTCTTTCAAATAATTCCTTCAATATTTGGACATGATTCTCCCCCTCTCTAGATTTAGCAATCATGTCATCCATGTATACTTTAATGTAGTGAAATAGAGCCACCACGACCCTTTATTAGGTGGCCCCGACATTCTTTAACCTAAATATCATGACTTTGTAGCGAAAGGTTCCCTATGGTGTTACAAAGGTTGTCTTCTCCTTATCCTATTATGCCATTTTCATCTGATTGTAGCCCAACAATCCATCCATAAAGGAATATATGAAGCTACGAGCTGCATTGTCAACCAACATATCTATGTATGATAGATGAAAATTGTCTTTAGGGCTAGTCCGGTTTAAGTCCCTAAAGTCCACACAAACTCCGATTTTATCTTCCTCTTCGGGTACTACCACTATGTTGGGACACACATTGCGGATACTTGACTATTTCTAAAAAACCAGCATTCCACTGCTTTTTAATTTCTGTCTTACCTTGATCAAGACATTCAGATTGGTCCTTCTCAATCTTTGCTTAACCGATTTGCATCCTTCTACTGGTGGTACCCTATACAAACCAAGCATATCCTTGTAGGACTAGACAAAAACATCTACATAATCTTGGAGTAGTGTAATCAACTCTTCTCTTTCTTTTAGGGGTGATTGAAGTCCCTATTTTCAGTTTTTCTCTCTTTTTTTTATTGCCCACATTTATGGTTTCAAATTCCTCTCTAGCGGGTTTTCAAGCTTGTTCATGTTGTCCTATTAATTTTTATGAATTCCCTAATGTTATTTTCATCCCATTCTTCCTCTTCTACAACAACTATGTATTCTTTAAAGTTTGGCCATTCATTCTCAGTGTAAAGTGCAGGTGTTTGTTTTGGAAGATCCACTTTGAAAACAGAAAGTTATGTGTAAAAACATCAAAATGAACTTTTGAAAATGCATGATCTCATTAAAAGGAAAAAGGTTGGCTTAAAGCATTTGCTCGAGCAAACCGATTAGTGCGCCACATCATTCCAAACTTCTTCAAGCTCTTTTTAGTACTGAGCTTCTAGGTGTGACCTTTCTTCATTTCCATCCTTTCCCTTAGTCAAGTGTTGTGAATTCTAGAAGAGGGACCTACCTTTTTAGGTCTACAGATGCGTGCCTAGATGTATAAGAAAATGCATGACATAATGCATGATTGTGATAAGAATACTTTGTATGTTAGGTATGGATGCAGCCTTTTTGTGAACGATTAATAGCCACCACCTTATAAACATAGGTTCTCTTGTCACATTGCTTTGCTAGGAGTACTGCCTTTCGAGTCGTTTGCTTGAATCATATTCACCAAGAGACAGATTTTGCATAAGAAGATGGGTCAACGCCCTTTTCATTAATGCTTGATAAGTTTATTACATTTATAAATAAAAAGGAAATACAAAATATATTAATCCTTCTCCTCCACAAACTCTCTAGCCAAAGGTAAAAAGGAAAAGCCACGGTTCTCGATCTTCCCTAGAAAGGCATCGGTTTCAACTAGGCTTCGACGATAGCGAATGATGTCCCCTCCCACATTTCGCGCCTTGATTCTAATAATCCGAGCATGTGCAGCAACTTCATCCATTTGCTCATCTGTCTTGGTCATCTTTTCTATGAGCAACATATTGGTTCTGTTTAAAGCAGCGTTGTTGGTGTCGATTTGATCTTTGTGTTTTTCCATTGCTGCTAGCTTCTCGTCCAAAGACTTCACCTTTTCACGTTCCTTGTCAAGTTTTATCCTCATAACTTTTATCTCATTCTTCTTAACCACTAATTCTGTTTCAACAGCCTCAAAACCTTTCCTTTTACTTTCTTCTTTTGCAATCCTCATCGAACGACTTTCCAACTCCATATATTTATTGTTCAAATCCTCATACTTCCCAATCCTATCCATCAGTTCGAACTGGACTTGTGCAAATTTTTCTTGGTCATATTTTGCACTTCCTTGGCAATCGTTAAAGTCAATCTCCAATCCAAACTCATCCCTCTTAGCTCCTTCTCACTTCTTTCCCTAGCAATCTTCTCCTCACCCAGCTTTAACTCAAGCTTTGTTATTTGCGCATCTCTAGATTGTATTTGCTCATCTAGAAATGCTCTCCTTTTATCTTCTTTTAGCATCATTTCTTCCAACATTGCCATGTCTTTTCTACTTTTGCTCAACTCTATCCGAAGCTTTTCCATTTGTCTTCTCAACTCCTCCTCATTATTAACCCTTTTCCTCTTAATAGGCTCTTCTATAGTTTGGGGAGATTTGGCCTCTACACAAGGCATGGCTAAAGCAGCTAAGTCTCTCCATCTTGCATATCCTTCGCTTGCACTTGGATCCTTTAAACCTTTTATCTCAACCAAAACCAGATGCTTCCAATCTTGTTTGATGATCTCCAAAACTTCTTGTGCAATGGGATCTTTGAACAAACCAAAGAATTGAGCAATTCCCATAGTCCTTGGAACAAATTGCATGCCCCCAAGCTGCCTTACCATCAGGGCAGGAGCATAACTCACATAACCTGTAATCCTTACTAATGGCACCCAACGTCTTTGTCCACAACTCATTAGGACTTTCACTATCCTTACCCATGGGGCTCTCCATTTAAAATCACTATTTAGGCAAACCTTCTAATTTGTCAACCCAACCTTGGTTGTCTAGATCTCCCCATTCTTCTTCTTCTACTAACTTCAGGGGTTTTTGGGTGAACCACAAAACATTATTGAAGATAGGTTTTTTGTTTTGATATGGCTAACCATCCAGATATACAACACTTACGTGCAACATCTCATTGCTCCTTTTTCGGTCCTCCTACAATGCTAAAATAGCAGCCACTGGATTGATTTGTGTATTCTCATACTCTACATAAGCAGCAGCGGCCTCCAAACTCACTACACCCGTCTGACTTAGGAACAACACAAGGCCAAATATGCCCAAGGCAATCAATCTCTTTTTTTCTAATCCTGACTTCTTTTCTAGTTCAATTTCTAGCATCCTCCATTTCAGACCAGTAGCATTCTTTTCCAAAAACTTTTTCAAGTTGGCGATTTTGAGCAGTTTTCACAGTTCGGGGATGATCTTGTCAGATCTCAAAGGAAAATAAATCCTATACAGATTGTTTGGAAACTCAGTCGACATTCCATATTTCTCCATAGTGGGACATAGGTCTATGCTTCCAAAAGAAAACACCGATAGTCTGGATCCCAAAATGAACTAAGGCTCGCATAGCATGGCTTAAAACTTCTACCCTTGCAATTTCTACCAAACGTCCATATTTCCTAAAAAATGCATCCTTATCCACATTCTGAAAGTGAGTCGTTAACTTGTTCACTTCATTCATAATGCAATTCAGGTTCTTGATTTGGTGACAGCTTCTTAGCATCGCTTTTAAGGCAATCTCCTTTAGTCAATTGTGACAGTTCATAAATTTTCCCATATTCTATGATGGAAAATTTAGCAATGGTGGCCATTTCGTTCACAAGTCCTGCAATTCAAGATGCCTTGGGGGTTAGAATTGTTTTAATGCAAAAGATATTATGGAGCATACACCCTAAGGATAGGTTTTAGTTCCTTTACGTGAGACATAGGGTAGGTTTACTACTTGGTCTCTAAAAAGGGTCTCTTGTTGTCTCAGTGATCACCCTCGTAAAGGAAATATAGGGGTTCAGCAGATAGTGGGATGAACATGTACCAATCACTATTAGTCTAAACACTCAGCAAAGAGTTGGGGTTTACACAAACTTAAACCTTAACTCAAGTCATAAGGCAAGCTGCTAGTCCCCCACTTAACTTAAAGTTTACTGTGTGTGCCCTCAAAAAGATAAATAATAATAATAAAGTGATGCATGACTATACCATGTATAAAGTGATGCATGACAGAATGTGAAGATGCATGCTAAAGCTTTTAAACAAAATATCATTCATAAAAAAAAAACAACACATAGCATAATAAAAAAACAATTACCAAGCTTAGTCCTAAGGTCCCCAGTGGAGTCGCCATCCTGTCGCACCCTCGCAGCGGAGCGCGACGACCCTCGATTGATTTCTGGTTTTTTTTGTTTATTGGAGTCGCCACCTAGTATTTTGGTCACTAGGAACCCTATCTGATCTTTCAGAGATTCTAAGGTAAGGGACTGGTTGTGTAAAGGGAGGTATTAGCACCCCTAGTACGCCCTACCTAAGGTAAGCTGCTTGGTGTTTGGTTTGCTTTATAATTGCTATTGTATTGGTGTTTTCTAATCCCATCAGTTTTTCTAGGTTTGATTCAAACTAATTTATTAAGATAGAAATCCAAGGAAGTTCCATGTGCTTTAAAAGCTCATTTTCCCCTTAGTTTTTCAAGAGTTTGCGACTCGTAAATCGCAAGGAGGAGGGACAAAAATTTAGAAATCTAGGATGCTTTAAAAACCTATTTTTTTTCTTAGTGTTTTATACTCTCACGGCTCGTAAACCATGGAGTAAAAAAAATTAAAATGTCCTCGATTATAATCAAGGCTTCTTTCAAGGAAGTGTGCGGATTTATTATTCCTAGAAATTATTTTGGATATTACCACTCCGGGTTTCTTTATCAAAATATTAACAGTGAATAATAACAAATTATTCCCAATAATATTTTGGATATTCGTCCTTTAAGGATTTCTTTATCCAAACATTAGCGGTGAATAATAGATGAATTCCCCCCAAAATAAAATTTTTATATTTTTTGGAATATTAACCAATACCCTTTGAAGTTTTACAAACAACTTGTAAAATCCAGAAATGCAAGAAAATAATTTTTGTTGTGTTTAAGAAATCCATGCGAAAACACATTTTTCAAAACTTCCAATATTTTTTGTATATAAAAAAAATATTCAAAACATGTTAGGGTAATGGCCGTATGCAACACACAAGAAAACTTTTTTTTTCATCGAAACATAAACATCACAGTTAATCACAATTAAAGACCACAAACCGTGCGCATATATATATATATATATATATATATATATATATATATATATTCTCAAAATTCTGCAAAAATGAATAAAATATAACAAAACAAAAGTGAAAACAAAAACGAAAGTGAAAAGCCAGAAGACAAAACAGTCTTTTAAACATCAAAACAAATACCTGCAGGTCTCACTGAAATGGTTTACTGCAACAACTGAAATAAAAACCAAGCGCACGTTGCTGTCAAGGTTTAGAGCAAAACCCCCTCTCCATCTTGTCTTTCTTTCTCCTCTTCCCTCACGGTGACACCAGAATGCAAGCAAGAAACTCCCTCTATTTACTGCGTTTTTTTACTCTGCCTCTCTTGTGTTTTCTTTTCTGTCTTTTGCTGTTTCTTTCTCTGCTCTTTTCTCTTTGTTTTTCTCTTATTTTTCTGCTCTCTTTCTTTCCCCCGTTAGGTCATTAGAAGGGCTTATATATAGTCTAAATATGTCTCTATTTAGGAAGGATTCAATGCATTAATCCTAGGACGCAAATCCCTATTGATTTGCAGTAAAAAAACGCAAAAAGGAAACTGCAATATTTTGATTTTGTGTTGGTGCTTTACGTCTGATTTCTTTCCAGTTTTAGAGGATGGTGTGGCTCTTTTCTTTCCTTCCATAGGGCCAGCTGCTCCCTTTGAAATGAGGCAACAAAAACATGGTCTTCAGCTTCAAAAATCATGGGTGATGAGAAAGGAAAACAACAGAGAAAAAAAGGAAAGAAATCAGATGGAGGGTGCAGCTGCAAAGTCTTATTTTCCTTATTCGGTGTGGTAAAAATCCTGTCATTTATGATGATCCAACCCCCCTCTCCAGCTTTCAATATCCTTCTTCAATTCAATCCCTCATTTTAACACTTTTCGATTCAGTTCTTGGTCCAAAAAAAATCCTTCGAATCAGCCCCGCGAACTTGGGCTTTATCTTTCCCGCGGCAGAATTTTCTGCCCTCACGTTAGATATTCAAATGAGAATATCTTGAGCTTTTGATATCGAAATCAAGTGATTCAAAAGCCCAAATTCATCTACGCGTCTAGGACTAAAACTTTGATGAAGGAGTCGAGGTGAGATAAAATCTTTTACAGAACAGAAACTTGCAGTAATCTAGTTGGTCAAAAGGGATCTCGGGTCTAACTCAAAAACTGACGAATGTCGAGAATCCTGATATGACTGAGAGTATGAACTAAGAACAAAAAAACACAAAAACTAGGCCAAAAATAGAATTTTTTTTGTGCAGACTCGGGTTAATACTTCTCGCGGCAGAATTCTCTGCCTTCATGTTAGATATTCAAACGGGAAACATCTTGAGTCTCTGATATCGAAATCAAGTGATTCAAAAGCTCAAATTCATCTACGCGTCTAGGACTACAACTTTGATGAAGGAGTCGAAGTGAGATAAAATCATTTTAGAGAACAGAATTTGGCAGTAATCTAGTTGGTCAAAAAGGTTCTTCATCTGACAATGCTGAGCATCCAAATCTGACTGAGAATCTGCCCTAAGAACATTATCCCTAGGACCTAATAAAGGTGTACGTCAATTTTTCAAATGTCATGAGTGACAAAATATACCTAGGATGGTCAGATATGGTACGAAACCGCGTCAGTCGAATTAGAGCCTAGTTGGAACAAAAAATTACGACAGCAGCAGAACCATTTTTTTAGTGCAAATTCTGAGGGATTTATTCAACCTTAAAGACCAGATAAAAAGGAACAAATTTAGCATTATGAAGACTCCTGATCAACCTAAGAAAACCTGATGATTTTGGCAGCAAAGGGGAAGGATAAAGAGAGCAGAAAACAGCTCAAACAGGGTTTTGAAAAAAATATTTCTTTTTCTGCTTTTGTCGATCTTCCAGCAAACATGAGTTAAACTCCTACACTTAGTTCAAAGAGGTATACAACGTCTCCATCACGTGGGGTCCAAAAATGAGTAACTACAACAACCAGTAGCTTGATTCATGAAGTCATAACCCTTATGGATAAGCTCTTCAAGTTTTGAGAGTGTCATTTATCTATTCAAGTTGCTTACTTGTTAAAAAGGGCTTTTGGAAGCACGTAATGCAGGCTATGGTTCATGGTTATGAAAGAAAGGGAATTCACAAGCTCAAAAAGGTGTTTGAGGGTTTCAAAGACCTAGGATCAACATCAACTATTCATCAATTCTCTTTCTCTTGTTATCTTTGTAGAGAAAGTGGCATATAACCTTATTAACCTCAAATATCAGAATTCTCTTAATATAGGTCATAATGCAAATCCAACTTTTTCTTTGATTAATAATCAGTCTAATCACTTGAAGACATCAGATGCTTTATCATGGATACTAAAAGTCATGTTTTGTAGCTTAGTATTTTTTATGGTATTGACTTTTGGCGTTTGTTGTGCCTTTTTTTTTTGCAATGGCTTTTACATAGCCTTCCTCACAGTTTTCTAACATGCCCCTAGTCTATGTCTTCTTTCTTTTAGCTCTCTCTCAAACATTGGACATGTTTCGTTAAATGATGAGATGTGATCCCAAAACAAAATGCAGAAGGGCAAAAATTCATAACAAAATGATTGATAATTTAACACCTTTCTTGGATTAGCTTTTTTAGCAATATCAGTGTTTTGCTAAGCATTTTCGATCATTTGTCAATCTAAGGATGTCCTGGTGACAATATGGCCAATGACATCATCTTTCATAAACACAACTCGCCTCTTGCTCACTATCCTCTGGACTCGATTCTTGAAATTCTTGCAACTGTTCAAATGAATGGCCCAGACCCCACCATGATATTCACATCTCTTGTCTAGATTATACCATATAAGAAACGGTGGTTGCATGAGATTTGACAAACTCGAGTGGCAAAGGAATGTCAACCTTTGACAAAGACATTTGAGCAGTTGATGCTATAACGAGACCTGACTAGACCACATAAAAAAGGTTTCCCATCTTCAGAGTCATCTCTTATCATTGTTCTGGAATCCATGATAGAACCTTTAATCTTTCCCCTCTTCATAGCTTATTCAATTCTTTCAGCAATCCTCACAACTTCATGGAAATGTTGAGCTGAGCTTTCTATTAAATGCTACATTATTTTATTGTCTGATAAAATCTAAGGTCTTGTTGTGGTTTGTAATTGTTGGTCCTGTCTGTCTAAGATTTAAGAAAAGCTCTCCTCTGTAAGGAGGTTCTTATCTTAATGGGGTAAAATCTAACTGTTCTATGTTGTCAATAAAAATACCTTTTTAATATCAGGAATACATTTTACATATAAATTCGTAATTCCTGATACTAAAATAAAACAAAATAAAATTTTTGTTGTTTTTGAAATTTTGGCCAATGTTCTCTTGACTTTAATAAACTGGTTATTAAAGTCAAAATGCATGCTAAAACATTGTTCTTTGGTGTATGAAAAACACAATATGATTTTTTAGCTTTGAGACACTTGGCCATATGCATAAAAACATTTTTTTTTCAATTTATTTTGTATTTTGGGAAGTTTTGACGAAAACCAAGTATTTTAATACCGGATTTGTATTTTTTTGAAATGACAAAAAACAGATTGAGATTAAACAAAACAGCGTAAACAATACACAGGGAAATCACAAATATTTAAACATATATTTATTTTTTTGCTGGGCCGAACCCGGCCCACCATTGGTGGGTTAAACTGGACTCGGCTAAATATCCATGAGCTCATCCCACCTTAGCAGGTTACTGTGCATGAGCACAGTAACCAGCTTCACCTCGCCTACAGAGATGTGCACCATGCACGTCCTGCATGGCGAGGGAAGAAACAAAGCATAAGAAAGGGGGTAAAGTTTTTACCTGGGGAAGTGAAATGCAGCCTCAGTTGTTAGTGATGGCCAGCGGTGGCGGTCGTTTCAGCAGGGGCAGTGTTGGTGGCAGCTTTTCCTTTGTTTTTTTCTTCTTCCTTTTTCTCTTCTTTCTTCCTCTTCGGGTCTTCTTCTTTTTTCTTTCTTTAGGTCTGTCCACCCTCTCTTTTTTGTGTGTTTCACTTTTGTGCTCTCCCCCTCTGTATTTATAGGTAAAGCAGAGGGAGAGAGGCAAGCGTGGCCACTGTGCAACCGCCCCACAACCACCCAAGGGGTGCATCCCCTCTATTTTTCTTTACCTCATGGTAGGCCACGAGTCAGAACTTAGGCATGTGGGGTGTTTTGGGTCGACGTCTTTTTGGTGGTTTCGGAGAAAGAGGGAACAAGCATAGCAGGGGCGAACAGTCTTCTTCTTCCCCTGCCTCACGCGTCCAGGGGAAGAAGAAAGGCTACAGTGCCGTTCAAAATGGCACCGTTTTGGACTTTTCCTTTTTTTTAATGAATAGTGTATGAAACGGCACTATTTTGTACAAAACGCGTCGTTTCATTTAAAAGGAAAGACGATAAAAAAACATGTCAGAGTTCACATTGGTCCTCAATTTGTGATTTGTTCAATCGAGTCTTCAATTGCAATTTTGATTTAAAAATCAATGCAATTGCATCCTTGCCAAAAAGCAAACAACGACACTAAAGTTGCCCGCCTTTTTCACTTTGGTCCTTGGTCTTGAATTTATGCAATGTGACCCTCAATTGATCAATAAACTTTTAATTTCTTCAATTTAGCTCCTGATTTGGTTTAATTGCAGCCCCTTTATTTACGCGCATTTTTTATTTTGGTCCTTGGTTTTGGATTTCTTCAATTAAGTCCCTAATTGGCCATCAAACTTCAATATTTATGCAATTAAACCCCTAATTTGACCAAATTAACTCTAAAAAATTATAATTTGACCCCAAAACTTTAATTTTTTCCAATTAAAGCCTAAATTGACTTCAAAATCATTTTTTCTTGCAATCAAACCCTCCATAAATTCAATTAAACCTTCAATAAAATTTAATTGAGTCCATAAACTTCTAATTTTGGACTTTTCTTCCTCAAATTGAATTTTCTTTGTCAACAAGGCTTTCATCAGTTAACAAAATACCATCAAATTTCAATCTCTGTATTTTTGAACCTCCTCGACCATTTTTTGACCATTTTCTGAGCGTTTTGGCATCCTTTTTTCACTGTTATATTTTTTGATAATTTTTAAATTGAAAATGCACTACCTTTGATGGTCGAGGGCTCAAAGGCGCGCTCGAAAAGAAATGAGGTGAGGGCTCGAAGGCGCACTCAAAAAGAGGTAGGATAGAAAATGCACTACCTTTAATGGTCGAGGGCTCAAAGGCGCGCTCGAAAGGAAATGAGGGCTTGAAAGCGCCATAAAAAATGATGATCAAAAACTCGAGGGTGCATTTGAAGAGGAGGTAAGGCTCGAAGGTGTTCTCGAAAAGGGAGGTAGGGTTAGGAAATGCAATACCTTGGATGGTCAAGGGCTCGAAGACACACTTGAAAGGAGATAAGGGCTTGAAAGCGCCCTAAAAATGATGATCAAAGGCTCGAAAACGCATTTTAAGGTGGTGGAAAAACATAGAGATTTTTTCAGAGGGCCTAATTCTCGTGGGCGGCCTGGCCAGGTTGAAAATTCTCACAAGTGAAAATTTTTCAAAAGCAATTTCAATCCTGGCCATTTCAAGTTGGCCTTCCACTTGATGGATTCCGTTGGAATTTTCTCTAATGAGATTTGGAAAACTCATTGTCCAATTTCTCAAAGTTTAGATGATATGCATGCATCTTTACCTGATTTGAAATATAGGCCCCCCATTTCTTCTTTGTCTTCTTGTTGCTTGATTGATGAGGACTTGCTACCTTTGATTTGGGTCATATTTGTCGCTTGGCTTTTAGCCCACTCGAGTTGGCCCATGTAAGTCTATTTCCAGATTTGTTTACACAACTCAGTCTCTGTGGTGCCCATCGTGACCCCTTGCTTGCTAAAGATTTTCTGTCTCGTCAAATAATTTGAGAGGGTCATTCATTACTCCTCGTCTCACTGCTAAAAACATTCGGTGTCACTTGCTGAAAGGATCAAACTGTCTTTCAAAATGCCCCCTTGTTTTGTTGAAGGAAATGTTCCTCTCTTTTTCCTAGAAGGGATCGATTCTCCTTCTAAACCCAATGTTGGCCTCTTGTACTGGTCATTGCCCCCAAGTGTGCTATGTCAGTGACTTAGACAAATAATGGTTTTAAGGGACCATTCTCTCATTTCTCTCCTTTTCAGTTTGATGAAGGAATATGGGTCCATAATGAATCTTGAAATCTTGATCTTGCATTTTAAAAACAAAAATTATTTGATGTGAATCTAAAACAATTTGCTTTTGAAATCTTGCAACTCCTTGGTTATTTTCTTTCTTGAAAAAGAGGTTATTTGCTCTTGTGTTTGGCAAAGAGGTCTTTTGGTGAAAATATGTCATGAGATGACCTTTTGTTTTATAGGTTTTCAAAGTGAAGGGCTCGAGAAAAAACTCGAGGTTTTGTTTGAGAAAAACAATTTGTCTCTTTTAAAACATTCATTTTTATCAGCATGAATAATAATGAGTAGTTTACTCTTGATGTCATGAATCTTATGAAAAAGTATTCTTTGCATTTTGAGAGCATTGTTTATTGTTCTAGGTTGCTTGCTTGTTTGTTTAGAAAGGACTTCTATAGGGATGTAACGTAGGCTGTGGTTCTTGGTTATGAAAGAAAAGGATTCATAAGGCTCAAAGAGTATTTCAGGGTTTCAAAGACCGAGGATCACTATCAACCGTTTGACTCTTGACGTCATTCACATTTTATTTTGCCGCTCTTCTTTGATTTGCTGCTTCTTCTATTTTATTGCTTTGCTAGGACATACTCACTTTATCTTGGATGTCACTTTTTCTAGTGATTTGGGCATGCCCCCTAGCATTTGAGTTTCTTGAGCTCTTATGCCTCTTTGGCTTTCTCACGACTTTTTCTCTTTTCTGATTGAAATTTTCTCTTGCCCCCTAGTGTGGGGTGTGATCCTAGTCGGGATTTTTTTTTCATGAAAGAAAAATTATTCAGGCTCAAAAAGGGATCGCAAGGGATGTACTTATTTTAGAACGTGAAAGGAATAACAAAGATGGTCTTTCCTCATTTCAAGCGCAAGTAGTTAAGATCAATAAACTTTGACCTCATCCAGTATGATGGTTTGGTCTTTGCAAAGATGCATTTCATGGGTCATAGGCACCGAGTTCACTACATACCATTATTCATACATTTAAAAACATGATTCAAGAGTCATGGGATGGGGTAAGGGTGTTTATTCCTTTTTTTCTTCTTCTTTTTTTTTGTGGTGTATAATAGTCACCTTAATGATGGAGTTGCTTGATTCAATTGTCATTCTACAAGTAGAATGTTAAAAATATCATTTTTGAAAGAACAAATTATTTTTTTGAAATCAAAATACCAGATCAATTTTTTTTCAAAACTCCAATAGGGAAATGGATTTTGGTATAAGAGATGAATTGTGTCTATGAGATCACACGAGGCTTCAAAGGTGTATTCGTGAGTTCTTATAAGAAAAACTCTTTTAATCAGATGAATAATGCTTGGTCGTGAACACGATTGAATGACAAACTCATTATTTCATTGAAGCTTAGGAAAAGAAGTTCAACAACAAAGATCTTATGCCAACATGAATACTGGCATGATAACACATAAAGGGGCTAAACATTTAGTGATCATTCTCGACCTAATATCACCATAGCTTTCTCTTCAAGATAGTTGATTTCTGGGAGTCGGCGTGAAGAAATTAGCTATAGGAACGGTAAGAGCCTTGGCCACCCCCTTCAGTGTCCTTTCCTTTTTCAGTGAAACCGTTCTTTTTCAGTTGGATCAGCAATTTTACCTAACCCAATGGCTTGTTCAATCCTCTCAGCTATAACAACCAGGTCAGTAAAATGTTGTGTAGAGCTTCTAACCAAGTATTCAAAGTATGGAGCTTTAAAGGTGTTGGAAAACAAACTGATCATCTCCTTTTCCAACATGGGAGGGTTAACTTGTGCAGCTACCTCACTCCATCTTCTAGCGTATTCTCTTATGGACTCCTTGTTGTTCTTCTCCATAGCTTGCAAGCTTAACCGATCAAGGCCCACGTCTATATTGAATTTATATTGCCTCATGAAGGCATCAACTAAATCCTTCCATTTTTTAACTTTGGTATTGTCCAACCGCATATACCAAGTGAGGGCAGTGTCACTCAAGCTGTCTTGAAAGAAATGAATCAGCAATTTCTCATCATCAACCACTCAGCCATTTTGTCGCAGTATGCTTTGAGATGAGTTATGGGGCATTGGGTTCCTGTATATTTAACGAATTCGGGCACCCTAAACTTCTTAGGAATGACTATGTTAGGTACCAAACACATATTGACAGCTTCCACTAAGTCACACAAATGGTTTCCCTCAACTGCCCTTATCCTCTCTTCTAGGGCAGTCCATTTTTCCAAACCCTCTTCTTTCACCATCTTGCCCTTTTGAGATTCTTTCTCGGTAGAATCTTGCCCTTTTTTATTTTTCTATTTTTTTATTTTTTTGGACTGGGCCCGGCGCAGCCCACATGGGCTGGGCTGGACCCAGTCAGCCCGGCCCGGTCACTGGCCCAAGCCAGTGACCTGGCCGAGTAAAAGCAACACGCGTGCGACAAGCCACGCGTGTTGCTGCGCTGTGCAAGTGAATTAAAATTCACTTGCACAGTATGCTGCTAATAAGTTGAAACCGAACGAAAGGCAGAGGAGCGGCTTACCTGGTTGGCCGAAGGCGACGAAGACGATGACAAAGTTTCCTCTGTGTGATTGAACCACGCTTAGCAGGGCACCCTCTCCACCTTTCCTTGCGTTCTTCTCTCTGGTTTTGTGTTTCCTTTGCTTCTAGTTATCTAGCCTATTATCCCGGTTCTTTGAGATGAAGGAACGAAGACGATGGCGATGCTGGGGGTTCTTTTTTATTTGCAGGAGGCGATCAAGAAGACGGTGATGTTAATGTTGGTATTCTGGGTTTGTTGCTTGCTTTTGTCTCTGTTTTCTGGGTTGATTTTCGGGGGCTCCTCGGTGTTTTTTCTTTCTTTTTTTCCGTCCAGTCTTCTCCGTTCAAGACGAAGACAATGGTGGTAATGGACCAAAATTCTCCCCTGGTTCTGTTTCTCTCTCAGTCTTTTTTGGTGTTGCTTTTGTCTTCCCCCCGGTTCTGTGACCCTTTTTTTTCCCCCTCTGTGACTCCTCTTTTTTCTCCTCTCTCTCTCTGCTCTCTCATCTTCTCTGGCTTTATAGCCAGAGAATGCCAAGCATTTGAAACGGCTTCCATCCTTTACTCCAGCAACGGCTCCTGAGGAGGAAGACGAAGAAGGCGACGGCTGATTTCTAGAAACGGCGCCGTTTGTGTGATGGGAATGGCCATTTACAATCTAGTCACTGAAGTTCTGAAATCGTGTAATCAAGCCCCTGGATAAATTGTAATTGGACCCCTGTTTTTCAGCGCTTTTTACAAACTAATCCTTGGACTTTAATCTGTTTTGCAATCGTGCCCCCAATTAACCCCAAACTTTGTTATTTCTTCAATTAAGTCCCTGATTTCATTAATTTAATTAAATCCAAAGTCCAATTAAGTCTAAAACTTATCAATTCTCCAATTAAGCCCCTGACTGGATTAATTAAATTAATTTCAAGCTTAATTAAGTCTCAAAACTTATCAATTCTCCAATTAAACCCTTGATTGGATTAATTAAATTAATTCCAAGCTTAATTAGATTAATTCCAAAGTTTAATTAAACCCTACAACTTCCAATCATTTTACCCTTAACCCAAATTTTAATTCATTCTTCATTTACTTGTTTTTTCCAACATTATTATTTTTTCATCATCATTTTTTTTAGTAAATAAAATAATAATAATAATTAAAATAAAATGGTCAAAAATTGGGTTAGACACATATTATTTTTATTTTTATTTTTGGGCTAGGTCCAGCTTAGCCCATGTAGTTGGGCTGTACCTAGCAGGCCTAGCCGAGTCACTAGCCCAAGCCACTGACCCTGCTGACTAAGGCCTGCATGCGTGAACTATTCACACACGCAGTGCATAGTGTGAAGGTAATTAAAATTACCTTCGCACAGTGTTATATAACTACAAAAGACGAAATGAAAAAAAGAACTTACTAGGTGCGGGGAGGTAGAGCCGAAGACGATGGCTGGATGATTCTCCTCTCTTTCTTTTTGTTTTCTATTTGCTTCTTCTCTAGTTTCTGGTCTCCTGTTCTCTGTGTTTCTATTTTATGTTCTTCTTGCGGCCTTGTTCCTTCCCTTTCATCTCTGTCTTCTCCTCCCTCCTGGCATTCTTCTGCGTGTTTTTTCCTTTCTGTTTCTGTTTGTTTGCTTCTCTCTCTACTGGTTTATTTTTGGTTTCCTCTTCCCCTGTATTTTCTCCTCGTAGATTTTCTTCTGTTTTGTGCCTTTGTCTTACTCTTTCACATCTCTTTTCCCAGGCTTCCTCTGTTCGTTGTTGTTCTCTCTTTTCTGTTCTTTCCTTGTTCGTTCTTCCCTTGGTTTTTTCAGTTCTGTGTGCTGTGTAATTTCATTTCTATCATCTGGGATTTTTGGTTTCTCTCAATGCTCTTTGTTTGCCTCTATTCTCCTGTGTCTGTCTGCGTCTTCACTAGTCTTCTTCTCCTTTTTCTCCCTATTTTTTTTTCATGGCCTTTCTCTAGCTTTTATAAGGCCAAAGAATGCCATGAGGTTGTAACGGCAGGCGTGCATCATGGAGGCGAGGGATATCAGCCATGAGACGTGCTCCCTAGATTGAAGCAACTCCACTGTTCTTTACTGCTAACGCCTTTACTATCGAAATCGTTGTTGATGAAGAAGGCAATGAATAGTTGTCAAGGACATGGCACCGTTTCAAAATTCAAAATGAATATTTCTGATTCGGTCATTGGATTATTTTGCAATTTTGTAATCAAGCCCCTGGATATATTGTAATTGGATCCCTTGATTTTAGTGCCATTTACAAGATAGTCTTTGGTTTTGGATTCATACAATTTGACCTTCAATTGATCAATAAACTTTTGATTTCTTCAATTTAGCCCCTGCCTTGGTCAATTTCAGCCCCTCTATTTACGCGTCTTTTCTAATTTGGTCCTTGGTTTTGGATTTTATCAATCAAGTTCCTAATTGATCATCAAACTTTAATAATTATGCAATTGAGCCCCTGATTTGACAAAATCAACTCTTCAAAATTGTAATTTGACCTTAAAACTTTAATTTCTTCCAATAAAATCCTAAATTGACTTATAAATTAATTTTTCTTGCAATCAAACCCTCCATAAATTCAATTAAACCTTAGATAAAATTTAATTGAGTCCATAAACATTGAATTTTCATGGATACTCTATCGGTCTAAATTGA
>VJNQ02000539.1:0-69998 GCA_007827005.2 Populus simonii
AAAAAAAAGTAAATAAAAGAAAGCATAAGGTTCTACTCTACTTCATAAAAATCACTAGGCAAACCAACTGATTACTACATTGGCCTTTCATAGATACACAAGAGAAACAAAGACCCTTCTCTACATTGAAAAATTAGAAATATTTTATGTGCACTTCATTGTGAAAGTTTCCTGGTTGCATAGAACATTTTAGAAAGATATATGCAACTGCTACAGGATATGTTTAACAATACAAATTTTTTTATTATTTTGGACAGGTGCCTTTTCAAATTCTCTAGAGTGTCCTCAACTTCAAAGACCTGGTCCGTCCTCCACACTCTACTTATTGCAATATTTTTGTTTAAATAATGGAAGAGTTTTCAACAGATAAACATATTTTCTCCATTGAGCAGTGAATTCCAAAAAAGAGATGGTCAATATCAATTTAAACTGGATTCTCAAGATAAATGCACATTCCCCTTGAAATGTTCAATTTGACCAACATTACCTTGAATCAACACCAGTTTTAAAATAGATAACCCAGTGACAGCATGTACACATATTTTTCTGTTGTTCCACAACCCTACTTAAAATACTTATCACAACAATGTAGCATGACAACCAGTAATTAGTTGTTCTAGCTTCAATTTGGTGCTCTGCCAGAGCAGCCATTAAAAGTGTCTCCCTAGCAGACATCGAAGAGATAGAGCTGGGTTTGGAGTTTTAGCTTTGTGCTCGTCTGTAGTTTCTCTTTCTGTTTTTAAGCAGGAAATCTCACCCTCCTACTTTTTAGTATTTATTCCATCACTTCTAATAGAATTTCTTTTTCTTATAAAGAAAGAAAAGAAAAAGGAACCTGTTTTTCAGTTGTCAATCCACTGTATAATGGGGCACTTAGCTTCTGCAAAACAGTAATGCAAGGTTCTATAATGGCAAATTCTTCAGAAGAGAGCCCATCCAGCTGGAAGAACAAACAATAACACAAGCATTAACAACAACGAGAAGACAGAACCATTAATATCAAATTACATCTGTCCAAACAGCTATAAACAGCTTCTTACTTGCAGGGCCTTTAATAGATAATCTTCACATGCATGCCCCTCCAGTGATGGAGGCATGGCACAAACCTAATACAGGAAGACAATGGGATTGGCATTGGGCAAAAGAGATGATTATACCACAGGAAAAAAAAAAATCAAGAAACATGTCTATGCATTTACCTCCAGTAGAAGGCACAAGATCTTGACTTCAGTTTTGGACAATTTCTGGGATGACCGGTCCACCTCGAAATAATATTGACGGCGTCTTTTCAGAAGTTGAGACAGCAATGACTCAGCTTCTTTAACATGCAGTAACGTACTGCCCATTCCTTTAAGCAAAGATATAATCATCATCTGCCAAACGCACACCCAGTCAAAAAAAATTTCCAACTAAGAAATCCTACTATTCAAAAGAGGACAATTATGACACCTGTACTGAGGAGTTTTAATAGAAAAACTGGAAATGATAGAACAATCAAAGACCAGTTCAAGAACAAAAAAAGAAGACAATAACAGGGCAAACCTTTGCAAACGAGGAAAGTTGAAGTCCAGACCCCAAGACAAAGGCAAGAATCTTTTCTTTTGTAGATTGATCAAATCTGAAATGGTATGTTAGGTAAAAAGTTGAGAGTAACGAAATCCTATTAAATAAAAATCAGCATGATGATCATGATGAGAACTTTACATCGTAAAGAATCTTATAAATTGAGCACAAACCAAAAGAGAATGATAAGAAAAATTGCTTGAGCTTCATAGCCAAGATGAAGCATTGTACTGGTTAAGAGATTAAGATATGTAAACTCTATGTCAGTCGTAAGCCTGTTTAATATGCAAAAAACAGCGGCCACCTATGCAATAGCATTTGGCGCACAATATTTAAATATCAAAGATACAGCATAAAAAACAGACTGACAAATGATTCCAGGTGCTCAAGGTATTGTTCAAAATAATTTTATAGCATAAAAAGGTTCAGAACCCCAACTTCTGACTTCATCCACAAATCACTTAAAGAGATGGCAGAAGTGGAATGTTTTATTAGTCAATGGTAAACACATCAGGTCATTAAGAGAAAGGAGGAAGACTACTAGGGGGAAATGATAAGTTTTGAAGATTCAGAAGAGGCCAGGTCAACTCATGCCAAAACAGCCAGACAAGGCTGCTTCTATGTCAGCCAAGCATCCACAGGCTCACCTTAGCCTGCCCTTACAATTTACCAGCTTCTCGACATAAATCTATTGCAGTTATTCTGTGCAAAGGATCAAATTTATACAGAAAATTCAGGCATACCACCACGAGGGGAAGAAATAATACACTGGATAATTACCTTTGTTCAACATTTTGTGGTACCAGAAGGCTATTCCTGGATGAGCCAAGCAAACAGCACAAAAACGAGGGTAGAAAATTACTGTCTGATAATATAAGCCTTTTTTGTTGCACAATCAGGCCCAGTAACTCATCAAGAAAATGACTCCAATTTGCAGTGTTCCCTGTTATTTATTCTGTTTAGAATATATCTGTACAACTGAGAAAGACAAGGACAGCCTATATGAAATTTAATATCACCAGAAATACCATTTTTCTTGCTTAAATAGTCAGCGCGATGTGACAGAGCAGATAACCCTTCAATGCAGCCCATGGAAGCAATCCTGAGATCCTGAAATAAAGGCATTGGTCTTATGGAATCAGACTATGAATGTATATACCGCTAAACCAGCAAAATATTCAAATGGTAATCAGCATGTTCAAAACAATAATTAGAATGCATGAGAAGCATCAAAGAACCAAAAGGTTTGAGAAAAAACCTGGCTATCAGAGGCAAGAGGAACAAGAAGTGAGGGGAAATTGAATAGAAGCTGAAGCAGCAATCTATCGTCGGGTTCCGAGCAAAGGAATGCAAGACAATGAAGGCTCTCAACTTGGACGGTAATGGAAATGTCTGCAAGATGAAACATCCAGGATAAGAACATGCCATTGCCGCTAGAGATTCAGCTCATTCAACAATTAGACTGTCATAGAACCTCAAGAATTTACACCAACCAGAAAAATCAATCCATCAGGGAAACTATTTGACAAACAGAACGGAGAAGCAAGACATAAAACAGTGCCAAAATGGTTCATGGGATGGTAACAGTCTTGATGGTGGGACCATAACAGAGTAATGGCACCACATCCTTGATCAGTGAACCGTATATGTATAATATCATTATCACGCAAATGAGTTACCAAATAGAAGAAGAATGTACCACCAGATTCAATAACCAGGAATCGAGAAATATCCATAACATATGGACAACTTTCTCAATGGAAAGCGATACAATTGGCATCCTGAAACTAAAATCACATTATCACCATTCTTTTTTATTACAGTTACAGATCGAATTGCAAAAGGAACCTGACTAATCATCAATGAGTTAATAGCATGTGCAAAAACAAATTAAGTTCACTTCAACACCACCTAACTTTTCTGTTTTCTTCTGACAAATTATATTACATTCAAGGATTTTCTACTACCTATTTCTCTAATTAAACAGTTACAATGACATAATTTGAATTGTTATACAGCATTGAAGTGAACATATTCGAACCTCCATCTCAGCCTCTGCAAACTATATCCAGTAGGATTTCTGTAGCTTCTTCTCTAAACCCTACCTTCCATCTCTCCTTTTCCTGCATCTCTCCCTTCCATTAAAATTATAAATCTTACACAACCCATACAGGAGTTCATCTTATTTCCTTCTCTCAACCCTCAATATTTCAGTTCATGCTTTCACCCCATTATTCTTTCTATTAACAAGGAAGCATTAACAAATGGCAATAAAGAAATTAGCTTAAAGGATTCAGCACAGAGTTATGCACAATATACTTCCATACTTCAAAAAACTTGGCGGGACTAATTAAACCTCACTGAAGTCTCATCATCAATGGTCAGCGTACAACAAAATCAAGAACAGCAAATCTCCAAAAAGACCTCAATCCCACAGACAACTATTGAATTTGTGAACATCATTGGAAAGAAAACAAAAGTGAACAAGTGAATAAAATGAAAGAGAGAATGATAGCTGGGAAGAAAGACTTGATAATCAGCCTTTAAATTTAATATGTGAGAAGAGAAACATCAGAAGAAAATTGAACCAAGCTTTAACTCCATAAATGAGCTATGAATGACTTCTAGATTAAGTAAGAAAGATATATCGAGTCATGCAGTAAGTAAGCCAAAACATTACCTTCATTAGTGTAAAAACCAGACAGAAAATCAATAGGAGAGATCTTGCATTTTGTAACAAGGTAATGAAGATGCTCCTTGAAAAAATGCTTGGACTGAGAGTTCGAGAAAAAGACAAATAAATCTGTAAGTCTGCTGCTAATCAACTGCTGATTGTCCTCCTGAGAATGTAAAAATTAACATTTTCAATGACTGTCTTGTATCTGGGTAAAAGTTTTAAGGATTCAAGAACTAGCCACAAAAAAATGCCGGAAGGGGGAAGGCACCACCAACCAAAAAATATATGGGCCTACCATTGAAGTAAAAGCCTCTAGTAACCTCCAAAAGGTGCAGATTAGGATATTAATATTTAATGCCTTAAGATCGGTGTCAAACAGCTGATCTAGGAACCTTCCACAATCCCATTGAAGCATTTCATTATTGAACTGTCAGCAGGCACATACCAAAAAATGAGGGAATAGCACAACCAGAATCAAAATCAAACTTAGGATACACGGTAAGAAACCATCTCAACCAACCTCATTCCCAGAAACAACTGCAGACTGCAGCTCCCACTCGGTCTTCAGAAATGAAAAGAAAGCTTCAAAAAGTGCTGAGAATTGCTCACTTTCTATCATGCAAGGAAAAAAACAAACAATTCTTGTCACAGCATTTCTGGAAAGCAAAAGCACAAATGATATAGACACAAAAAATTGAAAGTGATAACAGTCTCATTAAACAAGATATAAAAATGATAGTCGATAACCAACAACATGACGTAAACCAAGGATTCAGCAATAGAACTACTGTAGGTTGTAGCATTGAACTAGTAACTGAAGACTTTCAGGGCAGACAATGTCCAACTTGGTGCCTGGCATAAAAGGGTTCAAAAAGAGACCTTCCTGTCAGACCTGAAGCAGATCCAAGGCCATGATATGGTGATATTGAATCTAAGACCTGCGCAGTCCAGCGCAGTGTTCAAAAAACATGCCAATATTAGTTGATAAATAGCAGTAGCTGGCATCTTCCACATTTCTGAGGCATTTGTCTAGGAATTTACCTCAATTTGGGAACACTTGGCCCACTAGACATGAAGACTGCTTCCTAAGAAAACATGTTTAAGAACCTTTACATGCTTCTTGTGAAGAGCTTAGATTGTGAATTGTGCCGGGTTCAAAACATATAATATCATAACTATGTGAAACAAGCACCTACAAAAAGTGAACACTAAGGAGAAACCTCAACATGCTGATACAACTTTCCTAGGAACATTTGTACAGAGCTTTGGCAAGCACTTCTATAAGACAGTCACTTACATCATTATAATCTGCCTTCAATCCTCCTAACTGTTTCATTCCACATCAACAAAATACGTCATACAGAAATCTTACTACCAAAACAGCAAGCCACCCCATAGAACATTCTTAGGGAGTAGTTGTACAATCTACTTAATTCTGATGCCATCATTTCCCTACTGCTGTTCAAATTCCAGGTTTGATATATATATTTTTTTTTTTTGCAAATTTCTATGCAAGACAAGTGATAGGCCAAAAGTGAAAACAACAACTAAGCCTCAAACCCAAACCAGCTGAGGTCAGCTATATGGATCTTTTTCTCCATTCAGCCTGATCAGAAACCAAATGTGAATCAATATAGCTCAAACTCAAAATTAGGTCCAGTTTAGGGAGGTGTGGAAGTTGATAGAAATGCACTTCAACAACTAGCAGTTCATACAATTCAAGGAATGTTATGAGCCAAGGGAGAGACAATGTTCTTACAAAAAAGTACAAGAACAGAAAATGTTCTTATAACAGAGCAGAAACTTACTATTCTTTGGCCTAAGAAATGATTGCATCAGAACCAAGAGCAGAAGCGTCTTCGAGACAGTACAGTCACTGGAGCTGTCGACAAGCCAGGTCATATACTCACCTGGGTGCATTGAAAATGTTTCTGCCATGCCATTAACAATCTTCATGTTGATCGAAGATATAACTTCCTGTCGTAATTTCTGCATTTTTTTTCTCCAAATTGTAACATGCAAGTATTAGATGATACAGTCATAAATCAAACTTCAAATAATGAGGTTACAGAAATGACAGCAGGAACTGAAAAGAAAAAAGAACTTCCACCTCATTTACCACAATTTTCTCAACCACAGAAACCTACTAGACACCATGAAGGGACCTAAAGGTCAACATCCGACTAACACAGTGAGATACCAATTGATTGACCCAATAGTATTAATTTGTTTCAACAAATAACATCAAGAGTTCGTGCTAAAGAGATTAAAAACTTGGCAACTGGATAGTTCTTGGATACCATTCTTTTCCTTGGCAACATTAAATTATATATCCACTACAATGACGAAAAAATTGGCAGGTATGCAAAATTAAACACCACCAATAATGAATAAAAAAAATTGGCTATATTATCAAATTGAATCATGTCAGAAGAAAGCGATAAAAAAAGAACTCAAAAAAACTTACCACCACTTCAGAGGAAACAGCAGTGAGATCGCTATAAAATGGCCACTTCACTTCTTTCACTAATTCCAAGACCTCCAAATTTAGCCTCTGTGTCTGCTTGTATAACTTGGAGAAGTCAACAAATAACAAGGAAGACAAGAAGGAACCATATTGCTCGATTTAACATAAGAATAAGAGAAAAGAAAAACCTTTTGAAAAATTAGGAGAAGAGGAAACATCATGGCAGCAAGTTTCTTTGAATAATCAATCTGATCATGAAATATTGAGACAGCAGTCTTCAAAAATGCAATTGCAACGTCATTAGCTAAAGCAGCTTTATCTGATGCACCTGCCAATGTCAGAAATGAAATAAGATTAGAAATTGTGCTAGAGCAGCTATTTGTACGAGTAAAACTAAGTTGTTCACAACCACTAAGTTTCAAACTAGTAGTCGAGTTTCAATTAGTGGAGCAAAAAACAATATTATACATGATGCAGAATGAGGAGGCCAAATAATTAATCAAATGTACAAGAAAAGGCATTATGAACTAGTCACACATACCTGACCTTAGGGTGCTAACACATTTTTTAAGCACGCCATCTAATGCTTTGAGAAGATCAGAAGGACTGATGATTTCAGACAATCCTTTAAGAGATAAAGCTGCTTGAACAACTGATAGGTCATCATCACGAAGTTGGCACAATACAGCATCTTGAATGGTCACAAGCCTCTGAATCAAATGCAAGTCAAAAGAAAATCAAATCCTTTTTTTATAAATCAACCTGGAGGATGTAACATTTTGACGGACAGCATGGTTCTAGAAGGATATCACATGCTATCACATTCACCAAATCCAACCAATACAGCACATAAGAATTATTCCCCTTAATCAGCATGTCCAAAAATGCCACTCAGAAGTTTTAAATTGATTTATTCAACAAACAGCTCTCCAAATATTGAAAAAATTGGGAAGTTGATAATGGGAAACTGCTAGCTAGCAATGGAATAAACCTTCTGTGTTCAAGAGGTGCCTCTCCAGAAGTACATGTAAAGAGTTTTAAGGAATGCGGAATTAGGTTTTAGAGGGAGAAAAGACTACCCTAAATGTATAACACCATATTGCACAAAACATTATAGAAAAACGAAACAAAATGTTGAACATCACAGCTTAGATTAAAAAGATGATCAAAACAGGCTGGCAGAAAGAACTTTGTATCAAATTTAAAAAGAAAATTGCATTTCTAGCATAAAAGTATCAACGATTCACATGAGAAGAGTATATAATTCCAGCAAAGAGTAGAATAATGCACCAAAGTAACCAATTAAGGAAAGAAGCAGATCCAATGAGGCATTGGTCCAGTACCTAAGAATTCAAGGATTAAAACTCTAGGAGTTGGAATGTCCAGGTTCAAGTATCTTTATCCCCAAAAAATAAAATAAAAATAGCTACTTATGTCAGGGATACTATGGAGAGTGCATGTATCCGCCACCTTTAACAGTGGAAACAACAAGGAAGAAATAAAATGAAATGCGCCAAATATTACCTTTGAATCAACAGCCATGTTTGTCAGATCAACATGTTTGTTTAAACCAGACAATGTAGCACGCCGGACCTCAGCCTGTAGGAAATTACAAAAACATAAGAAGGGTTAGCAATATGCAAAATGGAAACAACTGCCAAACATATCCTATTCCACAAATGCAATCCTAGTAGATAATACCTTTGGATGGTGCAAAGCAAGCCAAATTTTAGAATCAGAGATGGAAGCTGACATATCCAAGTTCCCATCCAACATTTTGCAAATCTCAAAAACTGCATCATCATTTTTGGATTGCACTTTGGTGTCCTATCAGGAAAAAATGGACCAACAAAACATTGAGAGAGAGAGAGAGAAACACAGATAGAGCAAGAGAGAGTGGGGGAGATAGGAAGCCAGTCACAGACCTCCAAAAACTTCTGAACAGCTTGATGAAGTTCAAATGGATAAATTTTATTAATAACCATCAGAATGTCCTTTGCCCAGCTTCCTGGGAAAAATAGAACAAAAGAGTCGTGATAAGTGGCACTGTCCAAAAAATAATCATGACCCTAAATGGGATGGGTTCAAACAAGCAGCTCCAAACACAATAGAATGGTAAGAAATTGAATGGTTGCTGAACAGCCGAAAAAAGAATTAAAGTTCAAAAAATTCTTCACTGGTGTGTCTGCATAAATAGGTACCCAAAAAAATATTCCAGCACATGCGCAAGTAACATACCAGATTGCGATGATGATGGGTTGCTATTTTTCTGAGACATTTTCATGCAAGACAAGAGGACCTTTGAAACAACACGATCAACAAAATCTTTATGGGAACTATCTCCAATATGGATACCAAAACATGGTGATATGTATCATCAGAAGAACTGCGAAAGAACAACAACAGGTTCAAAGCAATAAGTAAATGAAGAAATACATCTGCAAACTTTTTAAAAATCAGCACAGTTCACACCTGTTGTCAACCAGAGCTTCCAAAAGCACAGCAAGAAATCTATCGATATTGAACTCCTTAGAAAGTCCCATAAGAACCCCAGCTATTTCTCTTCAAAAAAGTACCCAAACAAAAAAAAATAGAAAAGACAAGACGAGACAAGTTAATGAAAAAATTGACAGCCAGAATATCTAAAGTTACCAAAATACTGATACAAGAACAGACTTAATGCAGTTTTGCAATGCTCACACATTCAAGGCAACAAAAATGTACCTGGTTTCCTTCAAAATCTCCAGTACCTTCTTTGGGAACACATCGACTGATTGCAGCTGACAATTTTTTTTTTTTTGCAAAATGATATGAGTAAATAAGAATGAAGGCAAATGATGCAACAATACAACACAAGAAAAATGTTTGACATTGGAGAGCCCATTTACATAAAGGAGCCTCCACCTAACTAAGTAAGCAATTAGAATGATTCACAATATCCATCGAAATCATAAAACAATGTCAACTAGTTATATTAACCAAAGTCATTAGGCTGTACCTCTCTAGCCCAGTTTCAGAAACAAAGATGCACAAGCAAAGTAACTTGTTGGTAATGTACACCAATGAATGAAAACACAAGGAGAAATGGCAAAGAGAACTAAACCAAATCCATGTTTTTAAAAGCACTAACAGCAGCAAAAGCAAAGGAAAAACTATGAAACGAACACTACACAAATTGATAAAACATCAACAGATGCAGAAATCAGCCATTGCATTGACATAAGCACGTTACTGACACAACAACATTAGATCACGAAATAGTACCTGAACGAGATTTATTAGAGCCATAACTGACAAACGAAAACCATTGCAGATCAGTTGACTTGCTTGCATCTTTCTGAACTATTTCAGCAATTGATCGCATCAAACTTTTGACAAGTTTTGGAGACAAGGAAACCTTATTTGCTAATAGACAAACAATCATCAAAGCAGCAGCCTACAAAGAGGTACAAACATTTTACACCATAAAAATTAAGAGCAAGAGAGCAAGTCAAAAGAAAGAGATAACACATTGTCTTCCCTGACTCAAAACAGCACTTTCAAACCTCACCTTATGATCTGAACCTCCTTTGCTGCCAGGCTGAAGTCCAGAAATAACAAATGGAAGGATTCTCTGCACAATATCTGTATTGACTGTTGTTATAGAACCTAATACCTCTATGACCACTGCTGTGCAAAAGCTGACAATAGGCCTTGATGGCTGGAACTTCTTTGCAGGAGATGCCTGCAGCAAACCATTCTATAATTAAAACATGCACAATAAGATAGTAACCCAAAACCTGAGAGATGCAAAATAATCAAAACCCTCACATAGTTGCACAACGCCTCCAAAACTCCCATATCTCGAACACACTGCTGCACCATGACATTTCTAGGTGGCGGTGCACCTGATGCTTTTACACCATCTAAAAAACTTCCATTTACCATTCCTACACCATATCCGGGATATAAAAAAAAAAAGTGGAAGAAGAAGTCAAAATTCAAAAAAACATCACCAAGCTATTAGTATCCTTTCAATGACTTAAAAGAATCCATCTCCCCACCTTGTATCAATCAACTGAACTATTCGAACAAATGCATGAGTATCATGGTAAGGCAATGAGCATAAAATCAAATCCTCGAAATTGTATACATGTATCCTGCAAATTCCAACCATTTTCCACATTACAAAACACAAACAGCTAAATTCAACAATAACCTTAAATTAAAACCTCAAACGATACTTACTTGTATCTTCGTATCAAGTACTCAAGTGTCCTAAGTGATGCAGGCAATTGAAGATGTCCAGATAGTAACCTCAAATATGAACTGATGGTCGAGTTAATATGCTTATTTTCCTCCCCAGTCATCAATTCTCTATCCAACTCTTTACTTTTATGACTAAATAAATCATTTTTATAGTTCTTAAACCTTTCATCCGCGCTTACAAGTACTTCCAAACCTGTGAAATTTAACAAACAAAACAAAACACATTTGATCAAACAAAGCAAAACATAAACTAAAATAACAATCTTCTCTCAAATGCACCATCCAAAAGCCAAAAAAAAAAGGGCACACTTTATGCCAGATTAATTTTGCAAAATTAAAAAAAAAAAACAATTCATGACTAAGCTCTAAACAAAATGCAGCCAAAAAACTCTTTTTCTCGTATTTAGCAACCAGAAGCCAAAAAGAAATCACACTATATACCAATTTTTCTCAAGATAAACTAAAAAACTCTGCAACCAACAACCACAAATTCATTTTGCAATTGAAAAGAAAGCCAACTCAATAGCCAAACCCTGATCAAATGCAGCCTAAATAAACCATCTTTTCTCTCAATAAAAAACAAAACAAAAATCACACCTTATACCCAATTATCTAGACAAGCCAACAGAAAATCACGAGGCAAAAACAACCACAGCTTCTTTTAATAAAATCAATCTATTGAACAAAACTTACCTACAAACCTGTGAAATTTAAGGGGCAAAACTTAAATATTTTACATGATAATGTTTTCTTAATTTTCCCATGTATGTTTCATGTATTTTACAGGAAAAAAAAGTAGCCAAAAACAACCGCAGCTTCTTGTAATAAAATGAATCTATTTAACAATACTTGCAAGTACCTACAAACCTCTGAAATTTTACAGGCATTTGTATGGAAAATATTTTAAATGAAAACATTTTCCTGATTTTCCTATGTTTGTTTTTGTCAACATAAGATTTTACCGTGAATCTTTAACCTTAATTCATTTGTTGTAAAATAATTTCATCTCATGAAGTTCCTTAAAATATTTTATATACATTAATCCACTCACTATATCATCCGATTACAACCACCACCTCATCACAACCACCTCCACTGCCACCAGCCCACCACAAGAAAAACACACACTTCATAACACAATTTCGCGCTAAACAAACATAAAACTATTTCGTAATGAAAAAGAAGTTGAATATCTAAATCCTAATTAAAAATCAGCCAAAGAAACTCTCTTTTCTCTCATATTCCGTAACCTAAAGCTAAAAAGAAACACACTTTATACGAATTTGCTCGAGAAACAAACAGAAAACATATCAACAAAACAACCACAGCTTGTTTTAAAAATTAAACCCTAATCAAAATGTAGCCAGAAAACATAAAATTGAGCAAAAACAAAGCAGAAATTGGCACTTGGAGTGTCAAATTGAAGTAATTAAAGTAAGGAAGTAACAAACCTGAAAGTGCAATGTCAAGTATAGTATCTATATCAAGATCAGCAGCTTCTTTAGGATCGAATAAAATGGAAGGTCGGGTGATGGGACGTTTTTTTGACTCCAAACCAGTTTGAATCACTGACCGGATTGCTTGTAATTGAGAAGCTACACTTGTCGTCATGCCTGCTTACAAGAAGAGAGTCTTGTTAAGGAGGCGTTCGGCTAAAACCCTAGAAGAAGGTTATGGGTCTTAGGGTTTTAAGCAGTAGCGGACTGGCGGGTTTTGTTAACAGACTGGGTGAGGGATTTAGGGTTTTAGTGTTTGAAGATGGTGGGCAGGCTGTTGGAAATAGTTCTTTCTTGTTACAAACTTTTGATGGTCACACGGCGTCGTTTGTTGTTAAAGGCGGCAAACTGGGACCATGGTCCGTCTGACCTGAAGCATGGGTAATAAGAAAGCCCAGCCCAACATATTTCTGGACTTCTCCTCCATTAGCGATGGTAATTCGGCCTAACCCAGGGGATTCCCATTTTGAAATTTTTTAAAATACATTAAATTTATCGTGGGCCATAAAATAGTTACTACTTTTTGAGAAAAGATGGGCCTATCAGATGCATGAAAAGCCCGAAACCATATGCCCGTCTTTTTAAAAAACTTAAAAAAAGAGAGAAGCACTTTACTTTACTGCCGGGTCTCCAACAGTCAAAACAAAAAAGGCGTCGTCTTTCTCCCATCCCATCTACTCGAAAATTTAAACTCCAAGGATCCATACAGGCGCTAGCATTGCTCGATCGATCAAAAAAATGATAAGAAGTTGGCCGATTTCAGAACTTAGATCGATAGTTAGAGCTTAAAAAAGAGTGAAAATGGAGTTTACTGAAGCTTATAAGCAGACGGGTCCTTGTTGTTTCTCTCCTAATTCCCGTTACATCGCTGTAGCTGTTGATTACCGTCTCGTGATTCGCGACACACTTTCTTTTAAGGTATTTGCATGACCCTTTTGATTTTTCTGTTTGGTTTTAAGAAATTCGTGGTGAATTCTCGGTGGTGGGTTGTGTTTGGATGCTGAGAAAATTGCAACAAGAAACGGTTTTGTTGGGTCATCTTCTTTTCTTGTTAGTTTCAGTCCAGCTACCTTTTTTTTCATTTTTCTTTTTCGGTTTAAGAAATTCGTGATGTACATTGTGCAATGAGATGTGTTTTGATGCTGAGAAAATGCTAGAAAATTAGCGCGTGATCTTTTCCTTTTTCTTGTGAATATGTTTCAGTGGTGTAAGATTGAGCGAGAGCGGGGATGTGGTTTGGTAATATAACGTGGAGTCCTGGTTAGTGAGACTTCATTGTTTGGTTACTGCGAGAAAATGGAAGTTTGTTTCCGAGTTTTTTTTTTTTTTTTTAGTTTTGTGTAATGGGCTGTGCTTGGATCCTTAGAGATGTGTTTCAAGAACAATAGCTTTGATTTTTTTTTCTTTTTTGTTTTCTTGTTTAGATTTTTCTTTAAAAAAAAAATTGTATCCATTAGAAAGCAACTAAGAAGAAGGTTCATCCTTGCTACAAAGCCCAGAAATACAAGGAAATGATAGCCCTCTTTCATTTTTTTTCTTTTTTTATGCTAACAAGTGAGACTTGCACAAGAATACATTAGAGGGACGAGAGCTTACGGTATTAAAAATTCTGGCATTCCTCTCTTTCCATATAAAGTAGATAACCCCACACCAAGCTAGTCTGAGCAAGACCGAAGGAAAGCATTTCTTTTGCATTATCTTTTTAGCATAATCAAGCTCTTCAGCCCAATCACCTCCCTATCTTTGGATTGTGCACAATTGCAGAATGGAACACCACACCTCTTTAGTGTATGAGCATGCAAAAAACAAATGGTTTGTCTTCATTCACCTGACTGCAGAGAACACGTAAAGGATAGTCTTTCCCATCTTAACTTGCCTGGCTTTGGTAGATAGTCTATCCAAAATGGCCAACCAAGCAATAAAACTCTGTCTTGGAATATGCAGAGCACTCCACAAAAGATAATACCTGTCAGTTCTACTGTTTTTCAACCTGGATGAGTCCCATAAGCTTCTGTAAGTAAATTTTTCCCTGGGAGTTAGCTTCCGATATACCTCTTTATCATTGGCAGCAGAAGGAGCAATAGTGCCACAAATAGCACTCTGAATCTTTACCATATAGTCAGACCTTGGGTTAGGTGTACAGCAGCAACTTTAACATTAGGGAATACCTGTTTCATAAATGATTCTTGAGCCACCAAAGAAATGCCCCTTCCCCATTGCCAATCACATGCCCAGAATGATTCCAAACAACAGGCCTGGTTTTCAGAATTCTTATCCAACTCCAAGAGCTGTCAGCAGGAACACCAATGCTCCAAATACTTTTTCCTTTCAGCAAATGAAACATAACACCAAACAACCCATAGAGAACCAGATTTTAGTAACAAACACCAAATATTTCTAGCAATACATGCGGTTTTCCGCTCCTTAAACTTTAGGGCAGGAGATTTGATGTTATAATGTGTATGGCTTGTTTAGTTACTTAGAAAATTTGTCAGAGAATTCTTTTGCAACCATGTTAATTATTTTGGTCTTTGTCTGCTCAAGTATTAACTACAGAAGTTTATTAATTGAAGCTATTAAAGATGGGATTTTTGGTGAGATCTTGAATTGTGTTTTATGATTTGCAGGTTGTGCAGTTGTTTTCATGCTTGGATAAAATAAGCCATGTAGAATGGGCAAATGATTCTGAGTACATCCTTTGTGGTCTGTATAAAAGACCGATGATACAAGCATGGTCATTGACTCAACCTGAATGGACATGCAAAATAGATGAAGGTCCTGCTGGTATTGCTTATGCTAGATGGAGTCCCGACAGCCGTCACATACTTACCACTTCAGATTTTCAGTTGAGGCTAACAGTTTGGTCGCTTTTGAACACAGCATGTGTTCATGTCCAGGGACCAAAGCATGTCTCTAAAGGGGTTTCTTTTACTAAAGATGGGAAATTTGCTGCGATTTGTACGAGGCGTGATTGCAAGGATTATGTAAATCTACTGTCGTGTCATACATGGGAGATAATGGGTGCATTTGCTGTTGATACGTTGGACTTAGCTGATATAGAGTGGTCACCGGATGATAGTGCTATTGTAATATGGGATTCACCACTTGAATACAAGGTAATAGAGTTCGTTTTTTGCTTCATTTACCATGTATCAAGAGTGCTTGACTTTATAAGCATGAAAGGAAGTAAATGTGGGGTGAATTGCACCCTTCCAATTTCTTGGTGACGGTTAGCATTTCATGATTGTACACTGCTAAGCAATGAAAATGTCTGTTGTTATCCATTTTAGGTCTCATGGTTTATGCCTATTCGAAATTACACACGAGCTCCACTTTGTAATATATCTCATGGTTTGCCAGTGCCCAAGACTCCATGTTAACTTTGGCATTTTCTAACATCGTATCCTTATCTATAAGACCTAGAGCTTATGGCTGTTGCAATTCAATACAGGTTCTAATTTATTCCCCAGATGGGAGGTGCCTATCCAAGTACCAAGCATATGAAAGTGGGCTAGGTGTAAAAAGTGTTTCGTGGTCTCCTTGTGGCCAATATCTAGCCGTGGGTAGTTATGATCAGATGTTGCGGGTTCTGAATCACCTAACTTGGAAAACATTTGCTGAATTCATGCATCTATCAACCGTTCGCGGTCCTTGTTGTGCTGCTGTTTTCAAGGTGACAGGATTTCTTTGTGTATTCATATCATTAGGCGCACCAATGATTTAATTGGCTACAACTTACAAGTCCTCTTTCTTAAATTTACAGGAGGTGGATGAGCCATTGCACCTCAATATGTCTGAGTTATGTTTGAGCGATGAATTTCTCCAAGGAAATTCTGGTAAGGGCAAGTATGGAGTATCTCACAGTGAGATGGATATTGTACGACAAATAGAATGCTTGATCTGTAAAATGAATTTGAAAATGTCTTCATGCAACTACGTTATTTCTTTTGAGCTACTTTTCGTAGTCAAATTAATAATTCCCCCCTCCTAAAAGATGTTTCAGAAGGACACTTCAGAGTCATGTACGAGGTTACTGAAGTACCTATTAGTTTGCCTTTCCAGAAGCCTCCTGCAGACAAACCGAATCCTAAACAAGGCATTGGTAAAGCTCGTCTTTCTCATATAGCATATCGATGCAATTAATAGTGCTTGTTTTAAGAGTTCCTTGCAGTGCATTGACATTTGTTTTCCTTTTTGTTAGTATCAAACCAAAATGCACTAACAACACAAGACCTTAAATACAGGTCTAATGTCATGGAGTAAAGACAGCCGATATATTTATACACGTAATGATAGCATGCCCACTGCTCTGTGGATATGGGATATACACCACCTAGAGCTTGCTGCCATCTTGGTGCAGAAGGATCCCATACGTGCAGCAGCATGGGACCCAACATGCCCACGTCTTGTTATCTGCACTGGTAGCTCTCACTTGTATATGTGGACCCCTTCAGGTGCTTACTGCGTGAGCAATCCACTACCACAGTTTAACATAAATGATTTGAAATGGAATTCAGATGGAAGCTGTCTTCTCCTCAAAGACAAGGACTCGTTCTGCTGTGCGGCTGTGTCCTTAATGCCAGAATCTAGTGAATATAGTTCAGATGATTGAGACTTATCTCCATCTTTTAGTCTAGATGGCTTGCGAACTTAGCAAAAAAAAATGTACTATAAAAACAGGGCATCAATGTTTAACTCTGTATTCTGATTCCCTTTATGTCTGTAACAACGTATGTTCGTTGCAAAATCGGTGCCTTTCCTTCTCGAGCCATTGTCACGAGCTGGATTTGAACCCCATTTGTGGTTGAGAAATTTTAACAAAAATTGGTTCGCTATTTTAATTTTTTTTAGTGAACTTAGTTTTTTTTTAATAATCTGCTAATTGGAATGTGCCAGCTTCTATTATTTTTAATGTCTGTAAAAGGCAAATTATCAGGTTGTGCCAGGGTTCTTATCTTGCCTCTGTTTTTATCTTTATTAGGAAACTTGAAATTTTAGTGTTTGGGGTTTTGATTATCCTTCTTGAAGGATATTTTTAGTGCATTTCCCGGTCGGAATTGGTTAGGGAATGTTTTTAATTTCATCCTTGCCTAGCTAGAACTGGTGGAGCAAATTATAACCTAGTCGCTGTAATTTGAAAAAACTAATTAATTAATCTTTGTAGTTTCAGAAATTATTTGTTTAATCCCTATATTTTTCTCAAATATATTTATAGTTTAGTCCTCTTTCGTAGTTCTTTTAAATTTATTTTATTTTTTGAAAAATGGAGTAAAGAAAAGAGAAGTAAATTAGTGGAGGAAAATTGATTGTGAAATGAGGAATTTTTAAAATAAAAAATATTAAGTTAAGAGATGGTTTAAATGACTGTTTATGCACTAAACTATAATTAACTTAAAGTTAGTCATCGTTACTTGTTAGTTGTTACTTGTTTTGGGAGCGTGAGGGAGTAAAAAATTGATGGGGCGAACTTCAAGAACCGAAGCCAATTCAATTGAGCTAGCCTCAAACCTGAACCTCACCCTTCAATGTTAAATTTTGGAGGTTGTAGGTTGGAGGTATTTGAAATCGTGATTATTTTTTAAAATAATTTTTATTTAAAAATATATTAAAATAATATTTTATTATTTTTTTAAAAAATATATTTTTGATATTAGCTCATTAAAATAATTTAAAAATTTTAATTTTAAGTAAAAAGAAGAAAATTTTTCAAAATTTACTTAACCTTTTTCAAAGTGATTTTTGTTTATAAATATATTAAAATAATATTTTTTATTTTTTTTAAATCAATTTTAATATTAGTATATCAAACAATAAAAAAATATTAAAAAAAATAATTAAAAAAAATCAAAATTTAATCCATTTTTATTTGAAATGTAATGTCAAACAGGGATTAGTCAATTGATGAGGGTAGGTTCTTTATAATTACAAATGAATCATATAAAAAAAATTTAATGCTTTTAGTAGTTAGTTTTTTTTATGACAAGATAAAATAATTATTATAATATTCTGATAAACAATAATTTTTTTAGTATGGAGCTAGGTAAATTAGGTTTTTTCATCCATACACATAAAAACGACGGGCTTCATAATTTTTATTTTTTTTTATTAACGTGAATATCCGGATCAGCTTGTGTGTACCTCGACTAATTCCACGGGTCCTAAAGTTAATGACCATGTAAGTTTCTAGTGGCTATTATATTAGCAATCACATGGCTCGAACTTGAAATCATAAAAAAAAAATATTTTAAATTTTTATTACTAAAACACCAACTATATCGAGCTCCATGATTATTTCATGTGAGTTGGATTTGAATTCATGAAATAAGCTAATTTGATTGTTTCACATGGATCTTAGGCATAGGCCACGTGTTTGTAGAACTTAAAAGTATATAGAGATCCCATGAAGATCTCATCACCTTGGCCCATATTCTCACCGCCATCTAAACTCGCGAGATTTGATCCGACGAGAATTAGTATCGCAGAAGTTCTAGTCAATTACTTGTTGCTTGAAAACCGAAGTGGGAACCTTGAACTTTGAAAGTCAAGCTAATCATGCTGTAATGCCCAATCACTGGTAACTGTAATAATTCTACCTTACACCACATTAAAAAAAAAAAAAAAACTAGAAGGCATGCCTGCCACCATGTTCAGTATCCACGCATTCATAAAATATCATGGGCCACGAGAGTGTTTTTTTAGACCTTTGTGTTTTTTTATTTCATGATTTTTTATTTTTGGAATTGAACGTTGTTTCACATTTAAATTTCAAAAATTATTTTGATTGGCTTGTTGTTATGAGGTGTTACTACTAACAATAACATACTCCAACATTTGATTTATGCCTGCTTGAAAAAGAAAAAAAAAGGTTTTTATTGCTTGAAAAAAAAAAGGTTTTTATTATGTGGAAGACAACGATTTTTTTTGGATTACTGTTTCCCTCTCCCCTTCAGTGTTTTTTCCCTTTAAAATTACTCTGAGTTCAATTTTGCTCCATCATTTAGTTTTTGTAATTCTCACCAACATTTGAAATTTTATCGTATTTGTTATTTAGTTGTTAGTTTGAAGAAAAAAAAAGAGAAATTCATTGAAAAATTTTATAAAAAAAGAGAAAGTTAACGGCCAAAATCTAGCAATGAAATGCAAGTTGTGTGTGTGTGTGTGTGTGTGTGTTAAAGGGGTTTTATTTGATGGAAAAAAAATTCAATTCAGGTGTTTTTTTTCCCTGTCTTGCCGGACAAAAAATTGGATTCATATAGATTTTTTAAGAACTCGATTCTGTGTTTTTTTTTACGAATTTTAAGGTGTTTTGAGTTGAAAGATTAGTTTTTGAGGTTATCAAAGTGTTTTTAAGTGAAAATAAATTAAAAATCTATTTTTTTTTAGCAAAAAATCACCAATCTCGATTTTTTTACCACCTCTCTTGTGTTTATATTATAGGCTTTCAAATGACACGTCATCTAATTATTATTTTTTAAAAGAAACAGACGACAACCAACCTACAAGAAAATGTAAAAAGTCCGGTGTGCATGCCTAAAATTGCAGACCCACACTTCTAGCCTCTTCATTTAAAGGGCCAGGTGTAAACCCACTTGAGCCTAGTCAACTATCTATTTATTTTATAAAAAAACTTTTTTTCAACATAAACTTAATTAATTACAAATATATTATGTTTATTGTATTTTTAAATTAAATAAAAATATATTTAGATATTATTTTACATGGTACCATTCAGTTTTTTCCTTGTTTTTAAATAATTCTATATAAATATTTTTTAAATATTAGAAAGCTTTTTTATTTTTTTTGTTATATAATTAAATAAAAATACTTTAAAAAACAAAGTTATTGAAACTATTTGGATCCATAACCCAGGTCACGAGTTTAACAGATTTGTCGGAGTTGACACGGACTAATTTGACGTGTCCTCATCTTAGTAATTAAAAAAGAAAATGTCATTTTAATTTTTAAAAATCAAATCATATTTTTACTAGTCGTTTGAATTGCTTTTGACCACACCAAGTTGATCTGGATACATTAGATCAACCTCCATGTAGTTTAATTTGATACTCGAGTTAATTAAAAATCGAATCAAGATATTTCAAGGTTAATCCGTTGAGCTCATTTTAATGATGTTGGCAAAGAGTTCCCCGTGGTTTTTAATACGATCAAATCAAAATTATCAATATATTTTTTAGTGAGAATTTTCTTTTGTAGTAATAGTAGAGTGTTGTCTAGAAAACAAATATTACAGGTAACAAATAATTAAAACTTGTGATGTAGAAAAAAATATGTGACTTTTTTTTTACTAGAAAAACACAATTAATATTTTTCTTGATGTAAAAAAACCTATTAGCAATACTTTTGCATTCGTTTCTACACTATTAAGAAAACTTTTGCCTTTACCCACCATGTAGTGCAAATTAGGCTAGTGTAATGTTATATTAAAAAATAGTTTGTAAATTTAAAAGAAAAAAAATTACTTCTAGCATCCTATAGCATGGTCAAAATTATACTTACATGTAAAGTTTTGAAAAATTATAGTCTGTATCTTGTGTTAATATAAATTTTTAAATTGAATGAAAAGACCAAACTACCCTGATATATAATACATCAGAAACAAAAAACAAAAAACAAATAAAAAAATTCATCTCCTCCAAACATAATTTTCCCCTCTTCAGATATCATTGTCTCTCTCTTTTCATAATAATTTAAACTCAAATCAAAAGCAAAATCTAGTGTTTTTAATCGATTCTTGTTTTTTCATGCTATTGGAATCTCTTTTCTTTTTGAAAAGCAATTTGTAATGCTTTTATAAAAGCCCTGAAAAAGCTCCTAGTTGAAGCTCGGAAAGAACCTTAATTTTTTAAATCATCTCTTTGATTCTTTATAAATTCATTTTTTATCTAGTACTTCATGATAAATTCATAAAATTTCTTAATATTCGATCTAGATCAAAGTACAATCATCAATATGATCACAATAATGATGATGCAAGAGTTAAGAATACCATGGTCGTGGAGAAGAAAGTGAAGCAGAAGAAGCATAAGAACCATCAATTTTCCTTCCTTAGCTATCCTAGATTTTCACTAGTCTTCTCATTTCACGGTCTATAAGAAAAAAGTATTCTAAAACATCTAGAGTATCGGAGAATGTTGTATTATTTATCAATAAAACAAGATCATATGTAAATTAGAAACATACTTCTTTTAAGAGTAAATGCAATGTAAGCTAGTAATCTTGATTTTGGGTTTTTTTATGTGATTTGATAGTCGATTTTTTTTTTATTAGCATGGGTATCCGGGTTAATTTGCGTGCATCTCGATTAATTCCACAGACCCTCAAATTAACGATCATGTAAGCCTCTAGTGACCCTGAGGCTTGTGAGACTTGAACTGGTGATTTATAGAAAATGAATCTAGAACCTGACTAGTTAAATTATATTTTTCATAGTTAATAATTGACTTTATTTTTTTTTTAGTTTAACATGGGTGTCCGGGCCAGTTTACGCGCACTTCAACTAATCCCACGGGCCCTGGAGTTAACGACCATGTAAGCCTCCAGTGACCATCATATAAACAACCACAGGGCTCGAACCTGAGATCACAGAGGGAGCAAATCTCTTGATCCCAAGCTTTTACCACTAAGCCACCACCTAGATGGTTTAATAATTGACTTTATTTTTTTTTAGTTTAATGTGGGTGTCCGGGCCAGCTTGCGCGCGCCTCGACTAATCCCACAGGCCCTGAAGTTAACGATCATGTAAGCCTCCAATAGTCATCATATGAGTAACCACAAGGCTCGAACCTGAGACCACAAAGAGAGCAAACCTCTTAATCCCAAGCTCTACCACTGGTCACCACCTAGATAGTTAATAATTGACTTTATTGATACAACATGTGTTGGTGTGGTAGAGATGAAAGTGCCACCAGAGAGAGATATGATAAACACAGTTGAAGGAGGTGAGGTTGTGGGTTTATGGTTGGAGATGGTGGCTGGCGAGAGATAAAAAAAGAAAAGTGGCAGCTAGGTTTAGTGTTTAAAGAAAGAAGACGAGTGGAAGAAGTTTTGCTGGGTTTGTTTTTATTTAAAGATAAATTTATAATATTTAATATAAGAGTTTTTTAATCAAGAAGTAATAATAAATTTATAAATAATCAAATAATTTTTGTTGATTTTTTATTAATATACTAAATATATAATATAAATTGTTACGAGTACATCAAAGTTTAGATACAAACTTTTATGATACAAATTGTGATTTTCTAAATTTTTAATTAAATTAAAGAAAAACTTTCTGATAAGGCAATTACATAGTCCAACGAAGTCGGTCCTTTTTCAGGATTTCAACAGGGTCTTTTGGAAATTCGTAACTAATTTTAAAATGGACAGGTGTGGGCCAGAAGGAGCGAGTAGCTTCAATTTTGTGTTCAACTTTGACTTTTGTAGTTCAAAACTTTGCAATATAGATCCTGTAATTTTCAAAACGTTTCAATTGAACCACTCATTGTTGAATAGTAAAACTACAATTAATAGTTGGATCCCTTTTAGTTATTATGCTTGTAATTATGCTTGTAATTATTAAAGATATAAACACTTTCCTTTATAAAATTTGAAACAGGTATCTAAAATAATTTATTTGAGTATGTCTTTATATTGTCTCGATTTATGAATAAACTAATAGGAAAATACTTTTGATTATTAAAAAATATAATTTTTTTTTCAAAAGTAGGATTCGAAAGCAACTATAAAAAAATGAATATTTCATTAACTTTTGCTAGCTATTTCTTGAAAAAAAATACGAAACTCTTAGGTAGCTACATGGATGATATAACAGAAGACTAATTTCTAAGGGTTAAATTTGAATATTAATAAATAGTGAGGGACTGGAATATAGTTTATCCAGTTTTTCTCACAGTATCTACGAAATGGTTGCTTGTAATTAAGGAGGTTTTTATCAGCCATGAATGGAGAAGATACCAAACTACACGCGCCCAAGTCAAACGCGCTGACGTTGTTTTTCATCTGGACTGGCCGACTGGGTGTCTTCGTGCTCTCTACGGTATGGCCGAATTGCCAGTTGTTATTATTTTTTTGTTTCATGATTTAGCGGTATGTGTTGGATTATATGATAGTGAATGGTGTTTTTATTTATAAATATATTAAATAATATTTTTTTATTATTTTTAAAATTTTATTTTTAATATTAGTATACTATATATATATATTTTTTTTTTGTGAGCACTAGTGGTAATAAAAAATAATGTTTTAAAAATTTAAAAATTACTTATTATCTTATTAATCAACAAATGTTATTTCTTTATAGTAATAAGTAGCTTGTGCTATGCTGTAGGTTGAATTAAATTTATGTTGAACTAAAAAAATAATCCAGAATTAAATTTATGTTGAACTAAAAAAATAATCCAGGTGTTTTTAAAATGTTTTCTAGTAAGAAACTAATATGTGGAAGTTAACTCAATATGACATGATTGACTTTGTAAATTCAAAGATAACCTGAATAACCAGTAAAAATATGGTTTAACTAAAAAAATCAAGAATATTTTTTTTAATATTAAAACGATAACATATTTGATATGCTTAGATTTACTCTGATCAACTTGGATTAATTTAGGTTAGCTTATTAAAGATCCAACCTAGATCATGAGACCCTAATAACCATGTAGAAAACAAATATTTTTTTTTAAGTTCGGTTCTCAATCAATTTAATATTAAAGAATGAAATTGAAAACAAGATTCAGCTAGAAAAATAAATCTAGTCAACTCATGTTAACCTGTCAAACCTTAATCATGAGACTGGCATAACTGCATAGAAAGAAAATCAAGACAAATTATGAAGTTTAATTCTCAATCAATGCAATGTTAAATCCCTAATCAACCCAATATTAAAGGATGACATTAAAAAAAAATCAATTAAAAAAATATATGGAAAAACCACTTTATTTAGCCAAGGTCAACTGACCAAACTCATAACACGAGTCATGAAGTCAGGATAATCTTATAAAAAGAAAACCAAGATAAATTATAAAGTATAATTCTCAATCAGCCCAGTATTGAATGGTGAAATTGAAAAAAAAAACGAGGCTACCCGGGCTAACCTATAACCTGTGTCATAAGCTGTGATAACCATATGAAAATAAAATAAAAATAATTATGAAGCACAATTCTTAGTCAATTTAGTGTTGAAAGATTAAATTAAAAAAATCAATTAAAAAAACAAAAAAAAATATCACGGGTTAACTAGAGTTAACTTGCTACATATAAATCATGAGATTATGACAACTCCATAGAAAAAAAAAAATTATGAATTCAAAATTTTAATCAACCTAATATTGAATAATAAAATTGAAAAAAAAAATTAAATTTTTAAAAGGACAAAAAAAAAACCCAAGCAACCTAATTAACTCACAAAACTCGTGATCTAGGTAATGAAATCGTGATAATCTCACATAAAAAAATAAAAATGAAGTTAGATTCTTAATAAACACAATATTGAAAGTCGATGTTGAAAAAAAATCAATAAAAAAATAATTCGAGCCAACTTGTCAAAACATGAATCATAAAACCGAGATAACTTTATAAAAAATAAATATGAATAAATTATGAAGTTCAATAACTTTTAAACCTTTAAATGATGAAATTACCTTTTAAACCTTTAAATGATGAAATTATAAAAAAATAAAATTATGGATGTAGATGTAAAAGGCCTTGAGTATTTCTCATCTGTGTCTTGCACATAACATGCTCTTGTTCGCTGAGGATAGTAGAAGTTGGAATGCTTGAATCAGTTTTGTGATGCCTCCGGTCAAAAAGTTAGCGAGAGCAAACCAAAGATCCACCTTCTAAAGGGGTATCGTCGGCTTTATATATATATATATATATATATATATATATATATATATATATATATATATATATATATATATATATATATATATATATATTAATTTGAATATTTGAACTAGTTTTAGCTAATAATTTTAATTATATTATATTAGCAGCTGTTATTACATCAAAGAATAGCCATGAAGACTTATAGTTATATTATCGACAATTTACAGTGGAAAATGGCTCATTGCAAGGCTAAAAACTGATCTCTAGCAGGTAGAATTACTTTGTGTAGGTCTGTCCTCGCAGCTGTTCCATTGTATGCAATGCAAGTCTACCTGGTCACCGAAAACCATCTGCAATGATATTAAAAGAATTTGTCGGAGGTTTATTTGGGGAGATGAGGATAGTCGAGGAAGCAAGCATCTGGTAAAGTGGAGCAATAGAAAGAGATTTAAACCCTATTTATTTTTGTGTTTTAAAAATATATTTTTATTTTTTTCTTTAAATTAATTTTTTATTTGTGTTTTTAAATTATTTTAATGTGATGATATTAAAAATTAATTTTAAAAAATAAAAAATATTATTTTAAAATATTTCTAAATAAAAAATAATATGAAAAACAATTATTACTACAACACAATAGAATACTATGAATGAAGGAAGCCTTTACATGAAGCTTGGTTCGGAGGTCACAAAGACTTGAAGGAAACAAAGATGTGATTATCACAAACATTTAAAAATAAAAGAAATGTTTTCGGCACAATTTGTTTTTCTTTTAAAATTAAGTTTTGAATTTAAAAATTATATTTGACCTTAAAAAAATTAAATTAATATATTTTTAGTATTTTTAAATAATTATAATATACTTGCTAAAAATAAAATAAATTAAAAAAAATATTTTAATATATTTTTAAATAAAAAATATTTTTAAAAAAATTATATGTCACAATACTAAGCACATACCTAATTATTTTTTTATAAAAATTAAAAATAATAATCATCATTTTATATTATTATTGCTAATTCTTTTTTCTTTTTAATTTGAATTGAATATTTTTTAAATTAATTTAAGCATTAATTAAAAACTATAATTCATCATTAGTGAGTTACATATAAAGTTTATAAAAATAAGATAGAGAATATATGTGACTCTTTAATATCGTGATAATAGTTTTTTATTAAAGTGTTTTTTATTTAAAAATATATTAAAATAATATTTTTTTATTTTTTAAAATTTATTTTTAATACAAGTGCATTAAAATAATTTAAAAATAAAAAAAATAATTTTAAATAATAAAAAATAAGCAAACTGTTAATTGTTTTTAAAAATACTTTAAAAAATTAAAAACAAATTCCTGTTAACCTCCCGCTATTAGATGACAAATCCAGTTTTTTTTTTTTTTTAATTAAAAGCCTAACGAAAACTAAAGGTCATTTTTTTTTCTTTCATCATCTCACGTGGATAAATCTCACGGATAATCGCACCTACTATGAAAAAAACCCTTCATTTTTCTTTCCTTTTCTTTATAACTTCTTTTTCATAGGTATTCACCACTCCCAATTTTCCCAAGAAAATCAACAAAATATCCAAACGCAACTCTCAATTTTTTTTATTCGATATTTAAATACATTTTTTTTAACTGAAAAACCATAAAGAAAGAGGAGAGATTAAAGTAAGAATTGGACTCATAAATCATGGAGAACATAACTGTAGAGAACGGAGTTTGTTCAACAGAATCAGTGAATGTAAGCTGTGATGTTTGGAGTTGTAAAAATTCTGATTCTTCTTCTGCTGATCATCTTGTCATTATGGTCCACGGTATCCTTGGAAGGTATGGATTTTTCTTTAATTTTTTTTAATCATTAATTACTAGTTATCATGATTTCTTTGTTTTATTTATTGAATTTTTTTGATCTGGAGTTGGTTTATTTTTGTTGAATATGAGATAAAAAATGTAAACTTTCTCTGAAAGTTGTCCTTTTTTATTTTGATGAATTTTCACCCTCAATTCCTGAATTTGGAATTCAATTACTTCTGTTGATTGCCCGCAGTCTAGTGATTTTTAAAAAAATAAATCTGGGTTTGGTTTATTTTTGTTGATTATGAGATCAAAATGTCAACTTCCTCTTGAAGTTTGTCTTTTTTTGAGCTAACTGAATTTTTAGGCTTAATTATTGAATTAGTTCTGTTGTTTGCTAATTATGGGCGTTTTGCTTGAATGATCAGTAACACTGATTGGAAGTTTGGAGCAGAGCAGTTTGTTAGAACTTTACCTGATAAAGTATTTGTTCATTGTAAGTATCATTAGTTATGTTTTCGATATTGATATGAAGCGAAACCCTTCCTTTTTAGTTTGGTATTTAGATGTTTGTTGAGTGGAGTTTAAATCAATTCTTTTGCTATTTGTTTTATTTCTACAAAGAATGGAATGCTTAGGTTGGTTTTACTTGCATTGTAGGTAGTGAAAAAAATATGTTTAGGCTGACACTTGATGGTGTTGATGTGATGGGCGACCGTTTGGCCGAGGAGGTACAGTAGTTCTTAGATTCGTGGGTTTACCTGTAATTATTTACTAAATTTGGTTGCATTTTCTATGCTGGATTATCGATGGAATATTTGAATTTTAGGTACTTGAAGTGATTCAAAGAAAGCCAAATTTGCAGAAGATTTCATTTGTTGCACATTCTGTGGGAGGATTAGTGGCGAGATATGCAATTGGGAGATTGTATAGACCACCCAAGAAAGAAAACGTAGAAGATTCAACTGATGGTACAAGCATAGACGGCTTAAAGGCTACAATTGGTGGCTTGGAGCCTTTGAACTTTATCACTGTTGCTACACCACACCTTGGTTCCAGGGGAAATAAGCAGGTATTCTATTTTGACTGTTTCTTTTCATTTAAATTTTCGAATTTCATCATTATCCACTCAAAACATTGAAAAAGCAAAAGATCAGGTTGTTAAAATGTTTTTGTAAGGAAAAATTTTGCGTGTATTGAGTAGGATTGTTTTGGATAAGGTGCTGAAATGGTATTCTATGCTTCTCTCATACTTACAAGAGTGTTTGCTTGAAGATGATGAATTTCTCTTGTTTGCTGTATGAATTGACCATAGCAATGGGTTAGATGTTATAAAAGCATGTTTGTATGCAAACAGATAAAAGAGAGCAACCAAGGGTTATCTCTATCCTTATACTATGAGCAGTAGGGAACATAGAATGGGTCTGTTTTATTGCAAGCAAACTAGAATCTCATACTTGTATATGATAGTTTTACTGGATAAGCAACTTTTTAGGGTGAAATCTGGCCAAGACAATGATGATGAAAGAGAAAATCATGTCATACTGTTGTTCATGGCATGGTTCAATAGGGTACTTTATTCAGGAAAAAACAAGCTGGACTCCTGACTTCTCTATTTTGATTATAGTCATTAGTTGACTACTAGTGAAATTCATTTGAACTCATTTTTCCATTATAACTTCCTTGTTACTAAATCTGAGCATACAAGCAGTATTACTTGTTTCCTGCTACTATGCCAATTGCACATGTTAATGATTCCTTAATCTTAGCTCTCATTGAATTCACATTAAGCATCCTTAGTATATTTTGTTCAAAAAATGTTTTCATTGCAGGTTCCATTTCTTTTTGGTGTAACTGCCTTTGAGCAAGCAGCCAACCTCTTGATTCATTGGATATTTAAGAGAACAGGTCGGCACCTTTTTTTGAATGATGATGATGAGGGCAAACCTCCATTGCTTAAACGCATGATAGAAGATTATGGTGATTGTTTTTTCATGTATGCCACATACACAGCAGTTCTTTATGCAGATTCCTTTCTTTTATAGTTTCTTGAGATGCCATCTTTATGATATCCAAATATGTAATTAATAAGAGCACCTAACTAATTTTGTAGGTCAGCATTGCGTATATTCAAACGTCGGGTAGCATATTCAAATGTTTGCTATGATCGTATCCTTTTTATTTCTTCAAAGCAGCTAACCATCAATATATAATCTGAAAACTTGACAGTCTTTATTTCTCTGTTCCCTTGATGAAAACTGTTTAGATATTGTGGGCTGGAGAACATCGTCCATTAGACGTAATATTGAATTGCCGAAGGTACCTCTGCTCTCACTGTGTAATTTTCCTCTATATTATTGCCTGTTGGTTAGAATGTACTTACTAAAATGTCATTTCCTTGTAGTGGGAGGATTATATTAACAAGGAATATCCACATATTGTATACGAAGAATGCTGCAAGGCCTGCGACACTGAGCAGTCTGAGCTTGTTTCAACAGATGATGATAGTTTCGACAAGTTAGAAGGTATATTTGGAATGAAGCAATGCAGCAGCTATGCCGTTTTAATTGCCTTTGCTTTTACCAATTTTGCCAATTAATGTATTTTTGGAAATTTCCATTGTCCTTAATTATGGTTAGTTCTTCAATTTTACAAGTTTGTTAACTGGACCTTATTTGTGCAGAGGAACTAGTGACAGGTCTATCCCGGGTGTCATGGGAAAAAGTAGACGCTAGCTTCCACACCTGCAGACAGAGGTTTGCTGCTCATAGTGTCATTCAGGTCTCTCCCTTCCCCCCCTATGTGTGCGTGCATGCATGCATGTATCTTATATTCATCCTCACAGATGTGCTGTGTTTTTTGGGTATGTGATTTGAAAATGCTAATTATCTCTTAGGAAGAATGGCGGTGTCATCAGTGCTCAGGTGCAAGGAAACACCTTGGAAAATGAAATAAATGTAATATGCAAGTCTCTGTTATCTAAAGGAACCATATGCCACTCTGTATATTTCACAGGTTAAGGATCAGAGCATGCATATAGAAGGCGCGGATGTCGTACAAACATATGATCGATCATTTTCTTCTGTGAAGCCAGTGGCTACTTAGACATAACACATTACAGCTGGATGCGAGGTCCAATATGGTAAGTTATTATGAGCATGCTATTGAAATTCAATTTTTCTGGACCATTGATCTGTACATTTGTTGCAGGTTGAAGAATGTCAACTATCATGGTGATGGTGAATTCAGCAAAAACTATGAGCAATTTAATATAAATTTTGTTTATTCATTCATGTATTGTATGTATTGCACACGTACTTTATAATTATGAATAAACGAATGCTATAAATATAGGCCTATTCATTTGTTAGTGCTTAGGGCTGAGCAAATTAACTGAATTATCCAAAATATTCATAAATCCTGATTTGAAATTAACTGAATTGTTTCCCTTTTTTTTTTTGATAATTTCGGATAGAAAACTAGAAAAAATTCAGTTTGGTTTTAAATTCTTGAAACTGAACTAAATTGAATTGAATCAAATAAAAACAACTCATAAAAAACAAAAAGTCTATTATAAATTAAGAGCGTGTTTGGCAGTGTGGTTGTGGGTGCTTTTCAAATAACTTTTCGTGTTAAAATGTATGCTAAAGATTTTTTTTTATTTTTTAAAAATTATTTTTGATATCAGCATATCAAAATGATCCAAAACATACAAATCATATTAAATTTTAATAAAAACAAAAATTCAAATTTTTTAAGAACTCAGCCGCGCCAAGTTCCCTAAAACTTATTAAATCAAAGTTTTTTTAAAATTGTTTCAAATAAAAGCTTTCTATTTAAAAAATTTCGTTGTTTTTTAAATAAAAATTGAAAAAAGAAAGAATTCTGTTTTTTGATGTGGTCGGTTTGTAATTAAAACCAAATTATCAAAGTTCACAGATCAGAGTTGTACACGACTCCAGAATCCTCGATTGAACCGTCAGCAAATCAAAGCCACCAAGAAGTCAGAGAAAAGTTTAAAATATCAACGTGGCACGTAATTAAAGATCCAGCTAAGTTGTCCGCACCTAATCATTCCTCCATTACCGAAACAAACGATCTCTTTCCCACGCAGTTTCAGGTTCTCCGTTTCGACGATGGATCTCTCACTTGCTGCTTCTCCCTCTTCGTTTGACTTACTATTGTTGAATTCCCACAAATTCTCATTATTTCAATTTAAACCCGACTTCTCTCTCAAATCCAAAAAACCCCCTACAAAATCATTATTTTGGCGCCAAAATCGCCCATTCAGAGTCAGAGCTCTTAACGATGATGGTTTCGTCCTCGAAGATGTGCCTCACTTGACTGATTTCCTCCCTCATCTACCAGTAATCAATCATTCTGTTTTTCCTTCATTAAAACTTCCCTTTTTATTTTCCATTTTAGGATTTTTTTTTTTTTGCAGTCGTATCCAAATCCTTTACATCACAGCCATGCCTACGCGATTGTCAAGTACATGAATTTATTTTTTTTTTCTTCTAATTAATATAAAATTTCTGCTGTTATTTTAAAATTTTGAATTGGGCAGGCAGACTTTTGTTGGACCAGAAGATGCAGTCGCACAAAATGTAAGCTCACTTAACATATCATTTTTCTTCTGTAAACGACATGTCATTCAATCATTCTCACTCTATTTTTTTCTTTTGGGTAGATTGTTGTTCATAAAGATAGTCCTAGAGGTGTCCATTTCCGGCGAGCCGGCCCCAGAGAGAAGGTATGTTACTTTTATAAATTTTTATAATTATTTATTCATTTTGGATTAATTTTTTGAGGAATTATTCAGTACACGGGTGGGTAGGTGCACGTGCTTCAACAGGTGGGGCCCACTCGATAACTACATTAGGCACAGCATGAATGCGAGCTAGGGAGCACTGCATCGGGTGTGAAATGGTAGTAGCTGATTGTTTTTGATTGGTGCGATGCCATGCAGGTGTATTTTATGCCTGATGAAGTGCGTGCTTGCATAGTGACATGTGGGGGTTTATGTCCCGGGATCAATACAGTGATTCGCGAGATTGTATGCGGATTGAATTATATGTATGGAGTTGATGATGTACTTGGCATTATGGTGAGTTTTATTCAGAGATACGTAGAGGGTTGTGTTTAATTGTTGAATGGTTTGCTTTGTTTTGTTTAAGAAAGAGGTTTTGAATGAATGATTGTATTTTCAGGGAGGTTATCGGGGTTTTTATTCAAAAAACACCATAAATTTGACGCCCAAAGTTGTGAATGATATACATAAGCGTGGTGGCACATTTCTTTGCACTTCACGAGGAGGTCATGACGCAAACAAGATAGTTGATAATATTCAGGACAGGAGAATAAATCAGGTTGACATGCCTTTTTTGGTAAAAATTTCTGAATATGGTATGCGACCTGAATGGAATAAGGTAGACTGGTTTTTTGGTGGATATTTAGGTATATATTATTGGAGGTGATGGCACTCAGAGAGGAGCAGCTTTAATTTACAAGGTGTTTAATTCTCCAACTAGAACTTTTTCCTTCGTTCTATTGTAGCAATCAGTCAGCTTGCATTATGGTATGATTCAAGTTTGTCACACTGGCATGCTTTTTTCTTCACGTTAATTTGTATTTTTGGTTTGTTTTTGGAAGGAAGTTGAGAAACGTGGTCTTCAAGTGGCTGTTGCTGGGATCCCCAAGACGATTGATAATGATATAGTGGTGAGTTGTGTCATCCATTCTGCAATTTTATGCCTCAAAGCAAGGTTTGACTTTCAAGGCTTCTTGCTTTTTTTAAAAAAATAATGTTTGTAGTGAGGAATTGACGTGGTGGAGGTGAACTGTATTGAACCCTGGAAAATGAAGTAAATTGTGTTGTTGTTCTAGGTGATAGACAAATCTTTTGGATTTGATACCGCTGTTGAAGAAGCTCAGAGAGCAATTAATGCTGCACATGTGGAGGTTGAAAGTGTGGAAAATGGAGTTGGGATTGTTAAACTGATGGGCAGATACAGTGGTAAACTTTTTGAACATAGATTAATAGATGGCACATTGATGGCCATAAGATTATCACTATATTTATTCTTACCTTCCTGCTTCCTTTCCTTTTGAATCCTGCAGGTTTCATTGCAATGTTTGCAACTTTGGCAAGTCGAGATGTGGTAAGACTTTTGTTGGCTAACAGTGATTCCTGAACTTACAAATATTTGGACCCATTATTAGAGTGTGATATTTGATGCTTAGTAAATCCAAGGCAGTTGCTGAGAGAATTGGAAACTAATTAGTAACTTGGCGGGGACATAAGATTGAGCAAGTTACTTGTTGGCTAGTAACTTTAGCCATGATCATCCTGTTTTATTGAGTCATAACAATAATGTGGTTCCTTTACCTCCAAGTTTGGCAGTTTCAGGAAGTTTGGCTTATTTTGTGTGTGTATGAAGCAATGATTTGTTGTTTTAATCTCTATTCCTTAACAACAGAATTTTGTGTTAGGAAAAATTTGGTAGTGCAAAATACTGTCTTTGACACTGGATGTATCAGAAAATGGTAGATTTATGCTTGCTTTGTCCCCCACCCTTTATAGTAATGAAGTTGCAGGCTCTTTTTTTCTAGAAAACATATTGCTTCACACACGCGCGCATGTATGTATCTGTATGTGTAAGTAATTATATAAACTATATTCCAGCTTTTTTCACTTTCAGCGTACCGTTCTTTTTCCTTCTCCAAACGAAGTGTTGGAGAAGACATTGCTTCAGAATGTGCTTAGACGGTGTGGTTTATTGCTTGCAATCACTCATAATATTACAACTGAGTGATATGCTAACCATGGTTGGGATATAACAGGATTGTTGCTTGATTCCAGAATCGCCATTCTATCTGGAAGGTCCTGGTGGTCTTTTTGAATTTATTGAACAGAGGATCAAAGAAAATGGGCATATGGTTATTGTGATAGCAGAAGGAGCCGGGCAGGAATACGTTGCTCCGGCCATGCAGGCAGCTGATGAGAGAGATGCATCAGGGAACAGGCTGCTTCTTGATGTTGGTATGTGGTTAACTCAAAAGGTTAAGGTGGGTACTAAAAGTCGCCACCTCTCTTAACTCGTTTTTCATTTCAAGAACAGTGTATTTATTACCTTTTCTTTTCCATGAGCGTGTTATTTATTTCCTTTCCTTCTGATTGCCACTGCCCTGTCAAGCTAAGCAATTGCTTATCTCAAACTTGGTGATCTAATTCTCACGGGGCCTCAAAATGATCTCCATGGACCTATAATGCCACATAGCAACCTTGTTAGGTGGTAAATTGGCAATTTGACAATTGCCTAATAGCTAATTTTAATACAGTTATGTTGTTGTATCTATCATTTTGTTGAGATAGACCATTTCTTTCATTTTTGTCACCGCATCTATTTACTTTTGCACTATTAGTGTTAGTGCTAATTCCATTTATACTTTTAATATCTCGTGTTGCAGGATCATTTTACAAAGGTGAAGAAGATGGAGATAAATATGAAATATATAGGTACCTTCTAAATGATTGCATTAGCATTTTATCTTTGGTTTAGAAACTGTTGCATCTGATGATTCTAACTTCTGCTAAACACTATCCTATTTCAAAGGCGACTTTTTTTAAGAAAACTAACTTTGGATATTGTTTTTAGGAAAAAAATAAATTAAACACTAAATTAAACATTTTATCTATGCTTATTTGTAGGTAATGAGAGGTCATGCTAAATATCTTGTCCTAAAAACACGTACTGATTTGAGGCTAGACCAGAAAGGTTCATATGGTTAAATTCTGTAATATTCATCGAGTTTTGACACAACGTATAGCGAAGATAAAACTAGGGTTCTCAAACTCTAAGGTTATAGATCTAAGCTATAGAAAAATTTAGATAAAACTCTCTGGTATTTTATAAAAATTTGAATAATAGTCTTCATCTTCATAAAATAAACTTGACTTCTCTATTTATATTAGTCATAAAATTCTTTAAAGGAAATGATTCCTAATTAAAACTAAAATCTTTTATAGGAAATGATTCCTAAATAAAACTTATCTAATTAATAGAATTCATCTAACATTAGGATTCTTAAATAGTAAAATACTAATTAAATTAAAAGTTCTAAGCTAAGTAGGAAATAAATAATTAAAATACAAAATTAATTTGGAAAATAATTAAAACAAGAAAATAGTAACTTCAGGCTTCATATCATATGCTTCTGGGTTTCTTTGTGGATTTCTTTTCGGGCTTGTCCTTGTCAATATGGTCCGTAAACCTCTGAGATAATTGTTCTACGTCAGTCTCCCCCACTTGAAAAATACTCATCCTCGAGTTATTTGTCAGAAATTGAACTCTTCCACTCCATAGAAAAAAAATACTTCCAAGTACAATAACATAACTAATTTATTCACGAAGTAGCATGTCTTTGACTTTTGAACTTCAAAATTTAATATGGGTATAATAAGGAAAAATCCATATCTGATATACTTTTTTTATTTTTATGAAGTCTACTTGTAGTTTCTTCCAATATTTTTCTACTTCAAACTTGGAGTTTATCATCATTTATGTCCTTAAATACTTCAACCATTGCATTTAAATGAACACCAAAATAATCATCCATAATATATCCAAAAGACTTGCTAGAAATTACCGAGTCTTCCATGTCATTGTTTGCAAGATCTTCATCATCATATAAATCTTTCATCATCTTCATCAAGTTCGCATAGAACATCCTCGTCATTGAGAGATTGTTGTTTATTCTGACCTTTAATCACGTGATCGATTTCTGTCTCTCAAGTTGTGGTTTGTCTTGATTTGACAAGGTTCCACGACCTCTATCAAGTTCATCTTCACTAACAACCATAATATAGACAAGTGGTTGTCTAGGTGGAATATTAGGAAGAGGTCTAAGGTAAGGTCGATCTCGAGGCAAATCTCCAAACATGTTCCTCTACTCTTTGCAATTCTTATTTATGCCTTCCATCAACCGAAATAGATCTTCTTCATTAGATGAATACTCGTAGTAATAGTGACCACGAGGATTTGTACGTACTAGTTTGTTGATAGGTTGGCCGTGAGCTTCATCCCCAGTGTGTGCCTCTTTTCTTTCCTGGTTCATGTTTGCGCGCAACCCTAGTGTCTCAAGCCTGGTTTTAAAGTCATCAAATTTGGTGTTGATGTCGCCAAACCCATTTTGCATTTGCTCCTTATAGTTGCTATTGCTACTAAATGACAATCTAGTTGATTAATAGCCTGCATCTCCTAATCACCGTCACGAAGATGGTTGCCTCCAACTGCTCCATGATTCTCTTCACAATATGCTATCAATTTGGATGTTGACCTTATTTGATACCACCTAATGCAGTGTATAGTGAAGATAAAACTAGTGTTCTCAAGCATTAAAATTACAAACCTAAGTTGTAGAGAAATTTAGAGAAAATTCTCTGGAATTTTATAAAAATCTGAACAATAGTCTTCATTTTCATAAAATAAATTAGACATTCCTATTAACACTAGTTCTAAAATCCTTTATAGGAAATGATTTCTGATTAAAACTGAAATCCTTTATAAGAAATGATTTTTAATCAAAACTTATCTAATTAATAGAATACATCTAGCATTAGGATTTCTAAATAGTAAAATACTAATTAAATTAAAAGTTCTAAGCTAAGTAGAACACAAATAATTAAAATCTAAAATTAACTAGGAAAATAATTAAAACAAGAAATAGTGACTTCAAGCTTCATATCATATGCTCTTTTTTTTTTTACTTCTTTTCAGGCTTGGCCTTGTCAAGTTTGAGAACCTTGTCAAACAAGAAAATAGTAACTCTTCAAATAATTGTTCTACATCAAGTTTGATAGTTTAGGATCAAGAATTAAGAAAGTATACTTGAGAACCTTGTGGAAAATCTCCTCCTGTGCTGATGAAAGAGGAGGTCTATGTATCTAAATTTTTATATTTTCGTATGCAGATCCTACATACATGATTAGAGCTATCCCAAGTAATGCATCAGACAACATTTATTGCAGTCTTCTTGCACAAAGTGCTGTTCATGGGGCCATGGCTGGGTACACAGGATTCACAGTTGGTCCAGTAAACAGCAGACATGCTTATATTCCCATTGCTGTAAGTATCCTCTTCTCAATCTTTGTTTATGACTAACATGACTTTCTATGAATACAGTTTCACTTGCTGGTTTACCTTGGTTTTAAAATATGAGACTTGGCTCCTATATTTATAATTTTACAAATTTAAATGTCTCAAGTGTGAATCAATACATCAAGATTCAATAAACAGCCTTTATATATTATGCATTTAACCAGGAAAAGCTAGATTCTCATAGATTTGGCTGGATTAATAAAACTAACTGACCTGGTAAGTAAGGAGAAGGGGATTGAGAATTATGATGGCTAAATTCCTGTCATCATAAGATGGCCAATATAGGTTTTACTGGGATTGATTGTTTAATTATATGTCCCAAATGCTTGAATCTCAATGAAGGAGTAGCACTTGAAAAATCATATAAGATGGGTAAGAATAAATTCAACTACTGCCTTGCAGCATGAATGCAAAACTAATTTAGGGTGCTCCTGCTGCTTGATGACAAATGAAAACTAGTATCTTTCCTGATCCGTCGTCACTCTTACTTCAGTTTGCACAAAAGCTTAATTTAATTCTTTGCACAAGAGTGCACAAAAGCATAATTTAGTTTCTTTGCACCATAGTGCAGACTCTGTTCTGGTTCCCATGTTGCCTCCCGCTGATACAGATGATGCAGAATATGACTAACTGTTTCTGGCCTTTTTATTACTGTTTGATGTTGAGCTAACCTTACAGTGGCTCTGTAAATTTCCTGTTCCATTGTGTCTTCTGAATTCACACTTCTATTGTCAATTATGTGACGATTCTATTTTGGCTGCAATATGCCTGAATGAATGATTTTAAGCGGTTATTGAACTCCAATGAACACAACAATTATTCAGTTAGTAGCAGGATAGGTCTTGGAGCCTGTGGAAACGTGTATAAATTCTTTGGTACTAGTACCCTCAATATTTCTATACTTTTGGTGACATTGTCTTCCCTAGTCCTTCCCTTGCACACACCCAATTTCAGTGTGGAGGGATACACAAAGTGACGTGCTGTTAAAACTGGTATAGCTAATGCTATACAATTTTGTGATGCATGATAGATTCAACTTTGTGATATTGCAGCGTGTGACAGAGGCACAAAATACAGTGAAGGTAACAGATAGGATGTGGGCCAGACTTCTTGCTTCAACAAATCAGCCTAGTTTCTTGAATTCCAACGAGATGCTGCCAATGTAAATTTACCAATGCCTTGGAACAATTAGAAATATTTTTTGGTGGCTGCCATTTATGATGATTCTTAAGTTGTAGACAGCAGTTTAGATTGTATCTTTTGATAGAGTCTGCTATTTTAAGACACTATCTGTTTCTCAATGACTCAGCCATCATATTTACTAAATTCAAATGATGTCAACGTATATTTACAGTTAATGAATATTCTTTTATGCTTGCACCGTTTGTGTTGAGATTGTTTAGCAGATTTGACTCTCGATGTGGAATGAATTGATGATGATAAAACTTGCATTAGACTGGTTCGACAGTTTCTATGATTACATGCATGCCTGCCGTACCTGACAAGTGATTGATGGTGCATCTTTGATGTTTTTTTTTGTTGTAAATTCGAACTTGTTCCTCTCGTAAAGAGAAACCTTCGAGAGTCGGTGGTCCTTACTCTAATGCTCTAGCAGCCAAACTCCAAATTCAAAGACAGACAGCATTAACGAATCCAAGAAGAATGATATCATCTGGCTGAGAGAGGACGACGACAATAGGAAATGTAGTATCTTTGGTTCTTTCATATATAAAGTTGCAAGTTGCTTGCTATGCCTATCTTATACAACTGGTTTTGTACCAGTTGCTCATGTTGGCACATTGTATATGGTCACACGCGAATTTAGCGAGAAAACTCTGGCTGGTAGACCCAACAGGCCCCCTATTTGCAACTTGCTCATGGAGTCCTTCCTGTGAACGCATTCATAAACATGACAGGAATTACCAACCACAACCTTGTTGCCATAATAAAGTTCCAAAACTTTGGCACCTCATAGGACACATGTATATGCATGAACCTGTATATAAAAAGGTTGGACCCTCGTTTTTACTGCAAATTGGCTTGAGGTTCAGTTACTTTACTAGCTAATTGTCAAGACTGAGATTTTGTTTTTGTTGGTTTGTTAGTATGGAGGGGGATTTCCACTTGCCATTTAGATAAAACTTTTTTGGAGAAGAGGTATGATTACTAATTGTATTGTGTCTGTGCAGCAGAAGATTAAAGGCGAGCGAACTCGAGCGATTCCTACAATCATCTTCCCCTGTAGTAGCTGCAGGTTTCAGTTCTTTAGTATACCCGACCTGGTTATATTAATATCAAACGGCTACCACACAAAACTATATTAATATCAAACATTTACTTAAATCCTGTCAGCAAGTTGCACAAAACCTTTCAGGTGGTCTGGAGGAGTGCTTAGCGCAACTTTTTTGTCCACGTCTATGGTAATTTGGTACTTACTACGACTTGAGATGAGGGAAAATATCTGACTCTGTCACGTAAAGGTATATTCCTCACTTTAAGACACCACTGTTTGGGTAGATATCTTTCTCAATAGAAAAGAAAAGGACAACATCGCTTGAGAAAATATCCAAGTCAATTTATGAGATTAACATTAGGAATTTAGGCATAGAAGTCTTTCAGGTGATGGGGCGTTACTTAAAGATGATGGAATTATTAGAATTGACAACGTTGCGATTATTTTCACAGACCGAGTCACGGAACGAAAATCAAAATGGAAAGAGAGAACAAGGCAAGAGATTCCAGGCGTGTGTGGCACACCCATGCTTAAGATTTTTTGACAAAATTCTGTTCATTCATTCATGGTACTGCCAACATTTACATTTTAACACTCCGACATCACCCTAATCAAACGATTATTTACACAAACAATACATTCAATCTAAGGGGATTCGATATGTGGACGAGTTTTGATTCCAAGCCAACTATGGATTAGATTTTGTTTCTCTGATCATAAGCATGGCTGACGTGGTGAGCTTTTGTTCATTTTAAGAAAGCCTTGCCAACATGATTTCTTGGGTTAACGGTGACAGTTGCTCCTCATCCGAAACACCCTCCTCTACTTCTCCACTCCACTTTAAATTCCAATTTTCCGTTGACACATCAACAGATTCCGGCAGCACCTCTTCTCCCTTCGATCTTCTTCTCTTCCTGCCTGTGGCTGGCGGCGGGATGGATAGTCCAGCCTCCGAAGGAAAATTCAGGATTGCTTTCCTGCCCCTCATTTTGAATGCAGCACAGTCATAAGCTTTTGCAGCATCAGTATCACTGTCAAAAGTACCCAACCAAACCCGACTTCCCTTCCGGGTAGGGTCACGGATCTCTGCTGCAAACTTGCCCCATGGCCTTCTTCGGACCCCCCTGTAATGCCTTACTGTCTCTCCTTTTTCTGTCATCTTTACTGGCTCAGGTGGTGGGTACTGATTACTTGAACCTGAAAACACGGGCTCAGGAGGGTCAAGTCTATGATTTCAGGTTTTATTTCAAAGCTATAGGTTTCTGGGGTACTATGGTAACTTTGGTCGGATATTGGGGAGTTGGGTTCTGACCCAGAAAGGGAGCTCTCTAGTTTGACAGAGACACTGGCTATACTGGACTCAAGATTACTGATAAACTCGTCTGTGGAGATGAAGTCTCCAAGAAGATGTTGTCTTATGAGTTCTAATGTTGAGGATTCTTCCGGGGTTGCCATTTTTTAGAGACAGAAAAAATGAGCCAAAAAAGTTGTTATATGGAATATGGGTGGCAATCAATTAGTTTTTATATATAGGGAGTGGATCCTAGTTGCTACTTTTGCATCGGAAAATCAACATCAAATGGGACTCCCTGAATTTATTAGATGCAGCAGGTATTGTGGAGCATTATAGCACACGGTTTTTACCCAAGTTTTGGAGCTGGATTCGGGTCATCTTATCCAAATCCTCATTAATGGGGACAAGTTGAGGGTGGGGGGACTGGGGCTTGTTTCAAATTGGGCCGGGAGGAAAATATCATCTAGTTTTGGTCTTGTGTGAGTTCTTGGTGTCTATTATGCACAACTTGTGCTTGGTGTCTATTATGCATGTTGTCTGTTTACGTCTTGACTTGTTTAGGAGGGGGCAGATTTAGCAACTAGGCTAGTTATGGTGGGTTCCACTATGAACTAAGCTCATCAAAGATCCCACATCATTTCTCTCTGTCAGCCTTCCCAAATTTGAAGTAAATTGACCAGATGCAAGGTTGTGAAAAGGCTGAAGGTATCCATTTGATTCATCAGCTATCTGGGCCAACATAAGCATTCATGAACCTGCATAAATTAGGTCCGTTTACTAGTCTTCTGTTTTTTTTTTTTTTGATTTACGTGAGGTGTCCGGGCCAGCTTGCGCGCACCATGACTATTCCCCACGGCCCACTGGACATCCTGCAAGCCCAGGAGCAGGTAAGGCACCGCGGGGTGATAGGCGTGCACATAGAGGGTCGAACCCGGGACGGGGGTGAACAAGTCACACGGTTGACCACAACAGCTAGACCCTCAAGTGCCTAGTCTTCTGTTCTTGATCAGTCTAGTTGATGAGTAATGGAGATGTAAATAGCGAAGTACAGTTGAAGTAAACTTCCCAAAATTGTACCTTCTTGAGGTCCAATTTACTCTGTTCATCTACCTTCGAAACCCTTACAGGAATAGGATAAAACAAGGAAAAGAGACTCTCCATCTGTGGTCATTTTAAGACCCCAAATGTTAGGAGACGATGCGCAAGGGGAGGCAAAATGTCCTTTGAAGTTTGTTGTTCAATGTTCATGTACGACGATTGAGCTAAACAAGTTCTAGTTTAGAAACATACAGAAAAGGAAGTGCTCTGCTTTTAGCAATTTCTCAACTCACTTTTGTCATACTTTTCTCTGGTAACATCTTCATAAAGGTAGCTTTTAGTCAAAAAAATTTTCTTTTTTCTTTCTAGTTTAATAGCGTTTTGATATTCCAAATAGAGGAGGAAGAAGGGCTATAAAGAAGAGCATACAAGGCACACATGAATTAATAGAAACTTTAGTTGCTTGCATACTTGAGGGAAGTCAAACGTAACTTTGTCAGTGAGCTAAATTTATGAAGCTACAAAAAAGCTGCTATGCTGCATTCATTGTGCAGAACCTGGTTTACTGAACGCAGAACTTGGTTCCTCACTTTCCCAGTCAGATAAATTTTTCTTTTTCAGTTAATACTTGCTTGTGCCAAGTATCATAAATGGCATGTTTCCCTTCTCAAAATACGTAAACTCCCAAAACAATTAGCTATTACCAAGATGTTTAGGCAACATTCACCTGAGCTTCCATATCTGCTCCAGAAATTCTCCTTGTCAGTCAAACCAATAAGAAAAATCTCCAGCATAAGAGTGTACAGAAAATTGCTGATCAATGTCAATAAATTCATGGAGAGGTTAGCGGTGAAGAATTTTTTTGTGAATGTAATTTTTCAGTGTGAGACACTTTCTTAAAACCTGACTAAGATGGTTAGTTTCAATCAACTAGCTTAAGATAATTCTAGCTAGAGAAATTCTGATAGATAAGCCAAAAAAGTTTTAACTTTAGGGAAATATATTAGAATTGGTTTTATAAAATACGTAAATGGGTCTATTACAGCCAAATTAAAAAACAAGATCTACTCATATTTAGAGTTGAGATCATTAGAATTTGTAACCGATATAAGTATTTTAACATGAAACATTAACATATTTTTGAAAATTAATTAAAAATAAATGAAAAATTATTTTAAAAAATATTTAAATAGCAAAAGTTAAAGATTCACACTAAAAATAGCTTTGAAGCTTGTAGGTTCATGAGTTTGAATTTAAGTTTGATTAATAAAAAAATATTTTACTATTAAATTATTGTTTGGTCAATAATTTTTTTAGACTTTAAAATATCTTATTACATGAAACAATATGTTAATTATATAATAAGAACAACTATAACTACTACTAATTCACAAACTATAAACATTTATTAGTTATGAAGATTCATTAATTAGGAGTATTTAATGTTTTGATTCTCGGGTTTTATAAATAAGTGTTTTGTGTAGGTGTAAATGAGTCTAGATTTTTCTTGAATTTTTTCTTTATTTATTGTTGATGTTTTTTAGATTTGTTTTTTTACTCATTTTTTTCTTAAAAAGCTTAGGTTCAATTTTTATAGAAAATTATTAAATATAATTTATTTGAATTTATTGGATATTGTTTGAAAATGCATCTAAAAAAAAACTGTTAGAATTGTCAAGTAAAAGAGGGATTAATCCATCAACAATAAAAATCTAAAAAAATTTTAGATTGAATATTTTCTACAAGTATGCTTAACTAATTTCGATAAAGTTTAATTTTAATAATTGTCAAGATTAGATTCAATCTAAAATTTTTATTCCATTGAATAAATAAGTGTTTTGAGGATTGCTTTTCCATCTTTTACGAGTTTAGCTTTTTGTAAAAAATTTTATTATAAACTAAATAAATGGACTTATCATTTTGTAAATTTTAGACAACAAAATACAAAATGTAAATTTTAGACAACAAAATACAAAATCCATTCCATTGAATAAATGCAATCAAAGAAGAAATGCAATCTTACAAAACTTATCATCTTCAACAAACGCAATCATAGTTGCGTATATGAACCCTACTAATTATATATAGCTATGTATAGAAACTTCCTAATCTCTACTTAATCGGCGACACTTTTGGCCATCAGATTTTTCCTAATTTAGTAAACAGCAAACCCACCATCCAAACGACATGTTGACCGTCGATCATTCAAACAACCATCAGCCTTGAATACCCAAATGAAGGATGGGGAGATAACGGTGATAATGGTGGCACATTAAATATCCCCATGACTTCACCATCCCAGAACCCCTTCCAACTTGACGGCGTTAATGGTTCCGTAGCCGCTGCTTTGACCTCAGTTTCCGGCGAAGAACTTTCCCTCTTCGCCACCTTATTAGTGATCACAGAACTAGTACTTTCCATACTACTCTCTATTTCTTCAATCTTTCTTTTCTTGCTTGAAGTTTCCAAGAATTGTTCAGGTTGCTGAGAATTAGACTTTCCAGCTTCAAGAGGGAAATTCAAGATTGCTTTACTTCCACGTAGCCTGAAAGCAGCACCGTCATAAGCTTTTGCAGCTTCAATGGCTGTATCAAATGTTCCAAGCCATACACGAGCTCCTTTTTTGTTAGGGTCACGGATCTCAGCTGCATATTTGCCCCATGGCCTACGCCTAACGCCCCTGTAATGCCTTTCTTGTTCACTTGAAACATCTGCCTTGATCACCACTGGCAGTACTACTGGTGGGGTCATGTTCAAGGTTGCTGGAGGAGGAATTGCGATGTTCTTGATCATGGATGGTTTTCTCTGGCTTAGAGTGCTTGGAGACTTTGGTGAGGCTTGAGGCTTGGATTCGATGCTAGATTGACTCTGCAGCTTGGGTTGTGGGTGTTCTGATTGATCAAAGGGATCGAATTCTGTTGATTCAGTCTTGACGTAGTCAGTAGTACTACCGGAGCTGGAAGTACTGCAAAGATCATCAAGATTGGTGATTAAGCTGTCCATGGAAGCAAAGTCAGTCAAGAGGTGCTCCCTAATGAGTTCCAAAGCTGAAGCTTCATCAAAAGATGCCATAATTGATAGAGGGGTTAATTTCTCTACTAATTTTCTTTTGTTTTCCGGGGTACTTATTGGAGGAGGATCGAAATTTAAGATCAGAAATAAAGAGTTGAAGCTGCAAAACTGGAAATTGAATTCAAAGAATGGGAGAGAAGTGAAGGTTTGATTTCCTTGAGAGTGGAAATGATGGAGTGAGAAGCGTATATATATAAAGGGTAGAATTTTAAGAAGCAAGAAAGACACAGCGGGGAGGGAGGTTTCGTTCGAGGTTCCTGGCTTGTGAGAGGAAGCATCATATGGCAAAATCCAAAGTGGAATTTTAGAGTAGGAGGTCTTGCTAGGTTGATCGTCTTGTCTTGTAGTGGGCGTTGTAGTATTTTTTTATTGCTCGTAGGGGTCTGGTTTTTGTAAACTCTGTTTCCTGGCTCCTTCCACACAAGCCGTGAAGCGACAACATTTCTATGGGCTTCTTACTGTGAGGTTCACTGTAACTCTGCTTATCTCTTTAACTCTGTTTTATTTAATATGTGAAAAAGAAAAAAAGAAAAGAAGAATGTAATTTTCCATTCTAACAAATAAATCCATGCTTTTCTATAAATAAAGAATTTAATTGTTCACGAATAGGATGAGGAAAGCCGAATATGCAATTAACTAGTTGTGGGTTAAGTTAATTTTTTTAAATGTAAAAATAGATTCAAATGTTGCTAATTTTTTTTTCTAGTAAGAAAATATATTAAATCAAGTGAGGGTTTATTCAATATAACTCGATTGATTTTACTAGTTCAAAAATACCCTATACAACTCACAAAAATAATATTTGACTAAACAAAATTTCAAGATGGTTATTTTCTTAATATTAAAATAACAACATATTGGATTGATCTGGGACAACTCAAGTCAACGTGTTAAATTTATTACCCGGGTTATGAGACTATAATAACCCTATAGAAAGCAAATCAAAATAAGTTATGAAGCCTAATTCTCAATCAATTCAATATTAAATGATAAAATTTTAAAAAAATTAATTAAAAAAAACCTAAAAAAATTACATGAGTTAACATATTAAACTTGTAACCTGAGTCATAAGACCGGGATAATCCCACGAAAGCAAATCAAAACAAATTACAAATTCCAATCCCAAACCAACTCAATATTGAAAGATGAAATTAAAAAAAAAATTAATTAAAAAAACATAAAAAACAACACGAGTCAATTCACCAAACTCATGACCTGGATCATTAGACTGAGATAACCTTATAGAAAAAAATAATAAAAAAATGATATGATATAATCAAAGCTAACCTGTCAGATCTGTGAATTTGGTTTTGAGATTTTGGTTTTGAGATTGAGATAACCTTATAAAGAAAAAGTCAAAACAAATTATAAAACTTGATTCTCAATCATCGTTGTCAAACTTAATATTGAACGATGAAATTTGTAACAATCTTAATTAAGAAAATGACATAAAAATAAGTCAAGTCAACCCGAGTTAACCTTTAAACATTATTATCGGGTCATGAGACCAAGATAACCTAATGAAAAACAAACCGAAACAAATTATCAAGTCTAATTCTCAATCAAACACAATATTAATTGAAGAAAACAAATCACTATTTCAATAAATAGTTCTTCGCGAGGAAGGGTAAGTAAAATCCCTCTCTTTTAGTTTACAATTAACAAACTATGAAATTAAAAAATATATTAATAAAAAAATCAAAGAAAAAAGCAAAATAAATACTACTTTGCCAAAAGAAACACAACTCTTTTATTTAAAATTAATGTTCTCGAAGCGTCGTTTTGAATTCTTGGATTGTATAACCTAATGACAACAACTAATTAAGATTAAAAAAAAGAAACTTGTGTTTACCGGTTTAGTGTCTCGTCAGGATTGAATCATAAAAATCTTCCATGTCGACTTGGTTACTTGGATTAATTCAAATCCCACGAGGGGAATTGCAATTTCAAGATAAGAACATTAAAATATTTGATGTAGGCAGTAGTAGGCATGGATACTTTTATCTTTCTCTCGTCCATTGATTATAGACGTCTTCGGAAGCTGTAAGAATCTTTTTTTTTTTTTATTGCCTTTTAATCTTCAACTTATCGACTCTTTCTTTGACGACAATGTTTCAAGACTGCTTTAACCTTGCGTTTGAAGAAAATAAATTAACTTTTATGTACACGTGGAATGAGAAGATGTATACTTGATATTAATTTGATCAAATCACTGGAGAGCACGGAAAATCTTTCCAACTTATCGGCCGAGCGAAGATGACAAGGCTACAATGGAGGAGCTCACACTTTCTCCATTCATTGAACAGGCAACCAGGTTTCCTCACAAAGGGTTATAATTTGCTTTGCTATATATCTCTTTTGATAAAGGGAGCAATTAATGAGGGGATTTCTACGTATTTCTTTTATTTTTTAAATGATCGGAACTAAATTAATTAATATTATTTCAAGAAACATAAATAATCTATAGAGTCGGTGTGCTAAAATTATTGACAATAATTCATGAAATTATCTACAACCCAAATGCATATGGAAACCAGATTGAGGGAAACGTAAGCTGATCAAAACTGTGGTTCTTGAGACCAAATTCAAATAACCACGTGGTTTGAATATTGACTTTATGGTCACCCAAAGAGCAAACTTTTCAATAATCTTTTTGTTGTTTATGGCCGCAAGCATAGCAAACTTGCTTCCACTTGCAAATTTCTTAGCCCCACCCACATCAACTTGCTAGCAAGTTGGTGTTAAATTGTGGCCATGGTGTGGACCCTCGATGATGAACTTCGACATGCACACACACACCACAAACACCTTTTGTTTATCATTTTTTTTATTTGTGGCCATGTTTTTTTAAAGATTTTATTCACCATACTTATCTATCATTGGTGTTTTTTTTTTTTTTGTTAATAGTGAATATCTAAATTAGTATACCTCAATTAATCCCTCGAGACTCTAAAATTAACAATTACATAAATCTATAATGATCTTGAAATTTATGAAACTCGAACTGGTGACTTCTAGAAAGCAAATTTAGAAGCTAATCAATTAAGTTATATTTTTCAAGGTTAGGATGATGTTTCTTTTTAGCTTAATCGCTAGCTGGTCTGTGATTTGTTTATACCAATACTTGCTTTGCTAACTCATTGATAATGACCCTCCAATCTAAGGTTGCTTAACGTAAGAGAAAATGTTTGATAGTCATGGGGTTGACATTGTTGAGTTGTCGCTCATCTGTCATTCAAAGGCCCAGTTTGTCTTCTCAGCCCAGCCCGTATTCAATTTGAAGCCCATGGCATGGAATACTGAAGTCTATGGATAATTTCAGTCCCCTAAAATAATAATAATAATAATTTGAAAGAAGCCATTAGAGTGTGTGCTAATTGCTGGGCTTCTTGGGAATTTATTTGAGAGGGTTCGATTCCTAAGTTGCTGGGATAAGCTACGTTTGGAGTGAGTTTGATTTTATTTATTTTTGTGTTTAAAAAAATTAAATTATTTATTTATTTTCTTTAAATTAATATTTTTATAGTGTTTTCAAATCATTTTAATAGGTTAATATCCAAAATAATTTTAAAAAATATTATTTTTAAATAAAAAATATTTTAAAAAATAACTATAACTACACTTTTAAATTGGTATTTATTCTGCACATGACTTGTTTCCCTTTTTTCCCGTTAATTAAACTTTGGAGATTGAACTAGGAATTTGTATAAAAACTAGAGACTGAGGCAGGGGAAAGGAAAAGATTGGATGACACGTGTAAAAGACGCGCCAGCACGTGAAACACTCTTAGCCTCCCAGTTGTCCAATCGCCTTTAAACAATGCACGTGAACGACAGATATGGCTCACCTTTAGCTTTAATAATGGGCTTTTTTATTCCTTTTTTTTTCTTTGGTCCCTGTGGTTTGGGCTATTCCTAAACGACAATTGTTTTTTCCACCAGCAATGACATCTTTTTGAGTTAGCTTTTATAAATCAAAATCGAATTTTTTTTTTTGATCGAGTTTTAAATACAATATAAGAAAGATTTTATTTTTGATAAACTCATCTTGAACTCAGACCAAGTAATAATATGGAAAACAAACTCGCTAATTACTGGAGCTAATATAGCAAAAGATATATCTTACATTTACTCAAAATGATGTGATATTAATAGTTTTATAGATCAATTTTATTTTTTAAATCTTCATCTTAAATTAATTTGTAAATAAGTTGCGTTTGCAGGAGAATTCAGTTATTAGTTAAGAAGTGTCCGTTTTTGGGTGAATCGAGAATTATTCATTTCTCTTCATAGGTTCCAGCTTTCATTGAGTAGTTGACTTTAGAACTTTGCGGCACGAAACAACTTATGGAATACCGACCGTGTAGAAGCAGTGGTTGCGTGGTTGCTTCTGCTTTCCAACTAATCTATGCAAAACAAATATTTGGTAAAATTAAAAATACAATTTATTTTTGGTGAGGACTAGTGCATTTTATGTTTAAAATGCAGGTTTTATCAGAACAGCTCTTGACTGCTTTTTTTTTCTTCATTGTTTACTTTTTTTAAGTGAATATTTTGTTTTAAAACAGTGCAATAAATTCACTCATATTATTCAATTTTTATGTGAATAGTTTATTAAAAAAAAAAAAAACCAGTGCAGTGAATTAATATTCACTCGCACTGTTCATGTTGACGTGAACAATAATTTTTTTTTTGAAAAACTAGTTTAGAGTGAATTAAATTCACTCACACTGTCATGTGAACAATATTTTTTTTCCCGAAAAACTAGTGTAAAGTGAATTAAATTCATTCACACTGTAATCTCAATTTATTCTGATAATATTTTATCTAATTTTATTGCACGCTTAAAAAATCATGACTAGTTCTTATTGGATGAATTTTGTACATAATGGAATTGTAGATGGTTTAATGAAATAATAAAAAATATCTTATATAAAGTATTATTTATTTCATGATGTAATAGTAGTAATTAAATCTACAATATTTAAATTTAAAACCATATATATATATATATATATATATATATATATTATAACCTCAATTTAAAAGCATTCTTAATAAATACATTAAACTACTTTTTGTTCAATCTCAATTTTAACCACAGTTTTAACTAAACATATATAAATATCAAATCAACCTCAACTAAAAGTACTTTTTATAAAACAAATTTTTTTTCAAATCACAATCATGAAAACTACCACAATACCAAACACACTCTTATGAGTTTTTAATTGTAGTTGATATTGTTAACACATAAAAGCCTCTTTGAGAACGTATTTGAGGTTGTTTTTTAAAATGTTTTTCACTCAAAATGTATTAAAATAATATATTTTTTTAAAATTATTTTCTATATCAGCACATCAAAATGATCTAAAAACATCAAAAACATATTTATTTGAAGTAAAATAAAAAATAAAAAAAATTAAATTTTTTTCAAAAGTGCTTTTGAAACATAAAAACAAACAGGACCTTATATAACAGGCAGAGTGGATATACTTTGAATTTTTTAATAATTTATTTTAGTCCTCAAAGTTTAATTTTTTAATGATTTAATTCTAATTAAAGATCAATTATTTTTTTTCCTAGACAAAAAGTGAAATTGAAAGAAAAGAGATCAAAATAAAAAAAAGACGCTAACATGGATGGCGTGCCAGATATTTCATGAAAAATACAATTAGGTCCTCAAATTTTAAGAATAACACAAATTATAGTATTTAGATCCCTTTAACTTAAAAAAAATAGTTTTGTTATGAAAGTTTATTTGTATTATTTTGTAGTCCCTCATTAGAGAGAGGAAAGAGAGAGGTTCCTGGATTCCATCGATGAGAGAAAAAGTTACCATTTAAGCCATTTTTTACTACCAAAATGAATTTTTTTGATGTCCACGGGTTGCATGATATAATAAGGCTTAATGGTAGTTGTTTAGAGCTTTAATATTGCCCGAAAAAACATATCCAAGCCAAGAAAGATGAATCTAAACCAGTTTAATTTTGGATTTTTTACCCTTTTTTGGGTATTTTAAGTTGATGAATTGGTTTGTGGGTGTTAATGAGGTGTTTTTGGGTTGAAATGACTTAGAAGTTGAGTTTTTTGAGCAAAATAGGCACTGTTTTGATTTTTCAGCCGCCACAGTAGTGGCCAAAATCTTAGCTTGTCGACTGCATATATATTTTTAAAAAGAATAGGTCTTTTGTTCCTTTAAAAAAGTAAAAAGAAAACTTATCCCAGACACACAAGCCTAGGCTTGAAAGCCGATCTATGTGCCTGAGTTTTTGCTTGCAATTTTTATCTGTGATTTTTTTATCTTGATCTACATATATTTTTTAGTTATTGTTTGTAATTTGTTTTCATTTATTAACACATATAATTTTTAATTTATTTAATTATATATATGCATAAATTTTTTAATTTTTATTAATAATTTTTTTCCTACAAAAATACATTGAAAAAGTTTGTATATATATAATTTTTATGAAAAAAAAATCTCACTCACGGCGAGAATATATATACCGAAACAGGAAGCAGAGGAACTTTTGAATCAAACATCAAGACCATGTAATATAATAAAGATTGTTCAATTTCAAATGTTTGAAAAAAAAGAATATTAATTAATTGCAACTGGCTGTACGTTACTGGCTATCTCACTTGTTTTGAGTTTTGACACGCCAACCATTAGTTTGCAACTTGGAATATTGCTTCTTGTTCTGGGATGTGATTTTTCAAACTGATTATTTATTATTATTATTATTAATGATCCATTCAAGGACCGGGGAGAGTCTAAATTTTCAGCTGTGATTTCATGAAGAGAATTTTATCTTCTCGCTTTCAACAATATAAAGGTATAAATAACATTACATGGATAATCTGTCGCCCACCAAACCCATCTCTCGCAGCACCCAGATTTCTCGACGACTAATATTTCAACGTAAACCCATCAATTTGCAATTTTAAAACATGAAATTAGAGTTTCAAGCCTTTTTTTTAGCTATAAAAATAAAAACAAGATCATGTTCTTGATCTACCACATGCCAATTCTTAACAAATCTTCAATTTTCAGCATCAAACAACGGTTGAGTTCTAAAGTTACAGCTCGGAAGGTACACATTTGACTTCACATTATTTATGTTTGTGTTTTGAAAATTATTACATCATTTTGATTCACTACCAGCACATTCTATTATTTATAAAGTTTGGGTTTTTTAATTTAAGTAAATAATTCGGATCCCACCCACGTCCAAATCCATGTTAATATCAGAAACTATCAAAAGCCCCACCATTCCATTTAGAAACTTTGAGGGTTTTCCTTTTGGGAGTATGTATGATTATTTTTTAAAGTGTTTTTTTACTTGAAAATATAAAATAATATTTTTTTAAAAAATTATTTTTGACAGCATATATCAAAATAATTTAAAAATATTAATTTGAAGCAAAGAAAAAAAATTTAAATTTTTTAAAAGTCTTTTTAAAATGTAAAAACAAACCGGGATGAGTGAGCAAATTAAATTATTGAGAATATTAACAAAACTGACTCGAGATTAATTTAACCTAACTCCAAAAACTCTTACCACTACTATCGCCACCAGCCTCTCTGCCAAATAATATAGGCTAAATGATTGCAGGTGTTTAATATACTAAATTTGATCAGTCTTTTACTTGTAAAACACTATTCATCAACCATAATTTACCTATTCATGTTATTGTTTATAGCCATTTTTTCCCTTTTAAGTCCATTTTTTTTCAATTCGGTCATTGAATTTTTTTTTTTTACAATTTCATCCTTAAAAGTGGTGTATCACGGTTTATTTATTGAATTTTGTTTCATATTGCATGCTTTTCGTGTGTGTTATGTGTCCAAGGACATTTTAACGTTAAATTAAAGATTAATACGACCAAATTAAATTTTAGGTTATAATTAATAAAATTCAAAAAAATTGATCAAAATTAACACCTTAAAAAAATAGAGCCCTTTTTAGTTTTTACTATTCAAAAGGCATGAAAATACTCAGTTTAGTACCTAAAAACTGAATTTTTTTATATATATATATATATTTGATACATGCTATTTCAAGATTTTACCTTTTGATCCAAAACTTCAATATTTTCACGATTTAGATATTGTATGTTGAAATAAGAGAGGGAAAGTCATTGAAAAAGAAAGAGGAGAGAGAAATTTGGTCAGCCATAATTTGACAAAAAATAAATATTGATTTTTATGTTCAATTAAGATGATTTTTTCTTTCAAATATGCTAGGAAAATAAGATCAAAGATTTAGTTTAGTTTTTTAATTTTAAAGTGATATGGGGTGTTTTTGGGATAAAGAAAATAAATTTATTAAGGTTTTTGCTTAGCTTGATTTTTTATTTTTAAAGTGACATGGGGTGTTTTGGGATAAGAAAATAAATTTATTAATGTTTTTAGGATATTCTAGAGATAATTTTAGGTGAAAATAGGTTGAGATTTAGGTTTTTGAGATCCTGAAATTCGGACTCTTAACTTTCTAGATATTAGAGGTGGTTGTAAACGACATCAGTGAAGTGAAGGACACATCAACAGACTTGATAAACGACATGTTGTTTGTTTTATTAAAAAAACCCTGCCATCCCTTGTTTTAAAAAGAAGAATAAAACCAAGCACGTATATTACTTTTTATCTTAGCCCAAACACCAGGGCGCATTCTCTAAGCTCAAGTGCGTAATCTTTTTAAATGATTTTTTAGTTTTTTTTTAGTTGATTTTTTGTTTAGATTAAAATTCACTACAAATAAAATAATTAAAATAAGATTTTAAAATTTATCCAATTATTCCATATATTTTAACAAGATTATACTTCTTATGGTAATATTAAAATTACTTGGTGAATTATTATATATAAACTAACATGCAATTCTTTCTTTAAAGAATACTCCTCATAAATATTCAACGAGAACAAATATTTATTTATTATTTATTATAGTCTTTAAATGATCTTCTTAGATTAATATTCTTTTTTTTAACGTGTAGAAATTATAGAATCATGTTTTTTTTATTGATATTTGTTGTATTTTTTCTTAATTTTAAAACAATACCATAAGATGTTTTCATAAAAGAAGAAGAAGGGTTTTCTTAAGCCAAACACGTGGGACATGGTTTTCCATTTTGGATGTTAACATCGTACAGAAACCTACAGTGGTTGTTGGTTACTATTAAGATTGACTTTGGAGCTCTTATCCTCAGGAAGTCGTGAATCATGGCTAGGGCTAATGTACCTACACGACGTCCCTATCACGCTTTGTCCCTTCCCTTTTGCGATGTACATTCTTTTAGATGAACCAAGTTGCTGCCATTTGTACGGAGCGATATTTAAAGCCAAATGGTCTGATAACGCTCCTACTTGTCCACTGCGGTCAATTCCATTCATCCTACAATATCAACGAGCAATAATTACGGGTTAATATGGAACTGCCCCCATAATCCTCGAGGAATTGCCCCAATAATTATGAGTTAATTTGGAATTATATCTTCAGTTCTTCATGCTTCATTGCTTAGAAACAACCCAGTTCTTACCAAAGTGAAACTTTTATTTGGACATAACCACTCCACCTCAGCCAAATGTGTAGCACAAAAATTCTTTTTCTAGATGACCTCGAGCATGGGTTATGGCGAATGGATGACGTGAGATAATGGCATCACCCTCCCACATTATCAACAAAGGGACAACCACCCCTCTCCATTTGCCCACTTGTGCAATGAAATTTCATCGAAACACACACACACACAAAAAATTAAAAAAAAAAGGCAATTAAGTGCACATTGGCACTAGCAATAGAATAATTAAAATAAATACGACAAAATATCACCACCAACTTGCCATTCACCCCCTCACCCTCCCCCTCCGTCTCCGACTACATATATATACCGCCCCCTTATCAAATCCCCCATCTTCTTCTAAATTGGAGTCTAAGATTTCTTTCATCCCTTCTCCTCTCCTCTAGCAAAACAATCGCAATTCTCTCTCGCTTGCAGAAACTAACACAACAAATCAATCATACACCTTCTACCTCAATTCGATTGCCACAAAAGAGAAACAGAAATGAACGAGGTTACCTCATTGTGCGAGTTTAGTACTCTGTCTCATCATCGTCAGCATAGAAGTCCAAGCTTTAGTTCTCTCATTTCTTGCCTAACCGAGACATGGGGTGACTTGCCATTAAAAGTGGATGATTCTGAAGATATGGTCATTTACAATTCCCTCAGAGATGCTGTTCGTTTTGGATGGTCACCGTTAGACTTAACTTCACCCACTGCCACCACTGCAACAGCAACAATAACAAGAACTACAAGTGTCGTTAAGGCCGAGCCGGGATATGAGCTGGAGCCGGAAGCCGAGCCCATGAAACTGGTTCAAGAAGCTGGATTGAATGAGGCTGCTGTTTCTAAGAAGGTGGTGGCTAAGGGGAGACATTATAGAGGAGTGAGGCAAAGACCCTGGGGGAAGTTTGCGGCTGAGATTAGGGACCCGGCTAAGAATGGTGCAAGAGTGTGGCTTGGGACTTACGAGACCGCGGAGGAAGCGGGTTTGGCTTATGATAGGGCGGCTTATAGAATGCGTGGCTCGAAGGCTTTGCTTAATTTTCCACATAAGATTGGGTCTAATGAGCCGGACCCAATTAGGGTCACGACTAAGCGTCGAGAGCCGGAGACGGGTTTGCCGGCTGTGGATAGTGGCTCGGCTAAGACGAGGAGAATCTTGGTGGCTAATGGAGATGAGCTGGAAAGGGAGAGGGGATCTAATGTGTTTCAGGTTGCACACCATATAATGCCACTTGGTGAGCAGTTATTGGTCAGTTAGTTTGGGTTTGGGTTTGGGTTTGGGTTTGCGGTGTTGGTGGAGGTCTGTAGTGACAGAGAATGGGACTTTTGTTGTGAAAAGTACGATTATTACTTTTTTTTTTAATCTCAAATGGAGTTTCAGTACTTTTGGCCATAGTTATTAAACCCGATACCGGGATTGACCTGATTAAGAAGTACTTTTGGCCATAGTTATTAAACCCGATACCGGGATTGACCTGATTAAGAAGCTGAGTCTCAGGTTTTATGGGTCAACTCAAGTCAATTTGGGTCAACCCGGAAAAATTTTAAAAAAATTAAAGTTTTAATATTTCATATGAAAAAATCCATATAAATATAGGTTATACATATTGTAAACAATGAAGTAAGTTTAAAAGAATATTTTAAAAAGTTTTTTATCTTACATTAAAAAGATATTATGTTAAGTTTTTAAGTTGAAATATTTAAACAAAAAAAGTTTTTTTATCTCACATCGAAAAAACATAACTTCTTTCTTGGAAACATAAAGTATATATACTAATGAGTTTCAAATCCCACATTTAAAAACATAACTTTTTTCATGGGAACATAGAGTATATATACAAAAGGGCTTCAAATCCCACATTGAGAAAATACTATGTTATTTTTTTAAGTTGAAGTATTTAAATCAAAATACTTTTTATCCCACATTGAAAAACATGATTTTTTTTAGGGAACATAAAGTATATATTAATGGGTTTCAAATCCCACATTGAAAAAACATAACTTTTTTCATGGAAACATAAAGTATATATACGAAAGGGCTTCAAATCCCACATTGAGAAAATACTATGTTATTTTTTTAAGTTAAAGTATTTAAATCAAAATATTTTTTATCCCACATTGAAAAAACATGATTTTTTTTAGGGAACATAGAGTATATATATTAATGGGTTTCAAATCTCACATTAAAAAAATATAATTTTTTTAATGGAAACATAGAGTATATATACGAAAGGGCTTCAAATCCCACATTGAAAAGATACTATGTTATCATTTTAAGTTGAATTATTTAAACCAAAAGGTTTTTTATCCCACATTGAAAAAACATGATTTTTTTCTTGGGAACATAGAGTATATATACTAAAGGGCTTCAAATCCCACATTGAAAAGATCCTATGTTATCCTTTTAAGTTGAAGTATTTAAACCAAAAGGTTTTTTTTATCCCACATTGAAAAACATAATTATTTTCTTGGAAACATAGAGTATATATAGTTATATACTAATGAGTTTCAAATCTCACATTTGAAAAAAAAAAACCGGGTCTCGTCCGGGTTCGACTAGGTCGTCCAGGTTTGACAGAGCTGTTGCCCCAGCCTGTCTTTTAGTAAACCCGGACCGGTCCAGCCACCGGGTCAACCGGATCCCGGATTGACCAGGTCCTCGGTCAACCAGCCGAGCCGGTTTAATAACACTGCTTTTGACGTGGACACATATGCCTAAAAAAATAATTAAAATTTCTTTTTTCTCTCTTAGCATGTAAATAAATGCAAATACATACACCATAGCATCCAACACACTAAAAACTCTTTATTTTTCAAACAAACAAACAAAAGCAATTATACACGCAGGTACGCTTACGCAAATGCGAGTCCCAGGCAATTTCATCGGGAGATGTTGCGAACGAGGAGCAACATTTATCTATGGATACTTTTTCCAATCAACATTTTAATGATTCAATTACATAACGTGACCGATCTTTGTCAACGGTTAATTACTCTCTCTCTTCAACTTTACATGTTTCCCGACGTGTACGAAAAAGAAGAAAAACAAGAAGCGTATATAATATAGAATTTTATTAAATAAAATCATCACTTTAAAATTTTAATTTGAAATTTTATTATTAAATATTTTATCTTCAAATATTTTATTTCTAGAGATTTGTAACTCCTTAATAAATCTAAAAAATAAAATATAAACAACAATTTTAATCATAATATAATAATAAAAATCCTAAATAGCAAGAAAATTCAAAAATATAAAAATCAAATTAGCCTAAATAACACGCTCTAGGTCTAATTTGGAGGACTTTCGAGCACTGGCATGTTATAGCGAGTCGTCCTCTTGTAAAGTTAGGTATCTGGAACCTCCTAGATAAATTTGAGTACAATTCAATGAACTTATCAAAAGTTATGGGTCTCTTTGTTAAGTCGACCACTTTATGCCATCCAGGTATTTTATTGGGCTTAACCATGTTTCATTATTCTATAAAAAACCTTACTAGGTAATTCATGTAATTTAATTATGAAAGATTCACCGATCAAAACCAAATACATAATGTTCTTTTTTTTTTAAAATCCCGAAGAGATAATTCAATAAATATTTTTTTTATATCATGGATACACTCCTGAACATGATCCATAGATAAACGATAACTCTCAAGAGTCAAACTATGAGGAAGAGCCGACCAACTCAAGATTCCTAGTTAATCACATGCATACAAATGGGTTGGGAAATGCAAGTAATGAAATTCAAATAAAAATATTTTTTTCTCCTAATTATCTCCTAAACACTTGATTATTGAGCAACAAATAACTTGTGTGGCACTATGGAGTTTAACAAGAAAATCTGTGCCACTTTATGCAAATTAGTTATCCATTAGAGAAAGCTATCCAACCATCTGTTTAACTGTTCTATTTGAGGTGACAAAGAAATCAAAAAGGGATGAGTTTTGGAAATTGAAGATTTAGATCGCATGAAGTTTCCTAGGTCTAAAGTCTTCGTGGGAACTTTCTTCATTTTTAACAATAAAGCATACAATTAGTCTTTATGAACACCTTGCCCATGTTATTTTCTTTCCCACTTATGAAAGTGAAGGTCAAGAAAAGCAATGAAGAGAGCCATATGAAAGGAATAAAAAATTTCCAAGCCAAGTTAGTCTTGCTTCCAAATCAAATAAAATGTCTTGGTTGTGAACAGATGTTGATCAATGGCTGATAGGCAACTAAAAATTTCTAAAATATCAGATTGAATCCATTCTTCACTCCGTTGAATTCCAATGTGAAAACTTGAATATACTTCTTGTTGATGATGATGATGATGATGAACAAAATTTATCAAATGTGATGTTATACCTACAATAACACCTCACCACTGTTCTGTTTCTTTCTTTGTTTCTGTCTCTCCTGTGCTCCTTTCTTCTTCGTTTAATTTGTTTAACATTAAAAGAGGAAGCAGCCATAATATTTGTTTTGCCCAGAAAATTTTTTTATAAAACCAACTGCTATAAGAACAGCTCGTCAGTTTTGGTGGGAAATCGAAATGGTTCGATCCCCCCTAAAGAAAATAAAAAAACAAATTCACCTACATCTAAAAATAACAAATTAGAGCTTTGATGACCAAGCGGTCATAAGTTCGAATCTCACTATCCCTATTTATTTGATAAAAATTAAACACAAAGTAATATAGATCTGTGCAAGTTTCAAGCTCAAAGAACTTTTACTTGAGGGGGTGTGTTAAAAAATAATATAAATTATATTATGAGACCTTACTTAACAAATATTTTATTTATAACTTAAATTTTGCTTGTGTGCTAAAATCTATTTGTTGAAAAGATTGATGTTTGTGGATTTTCAATAATGTGAAAGGAACAAACTTCCAAGACGTAGTTGTTTAATTCTTGAGCAAGCAACTTTAAATTTCAGTGAAAGGTTCTTTTTTCCACTTCTTCATTAGCTAGGATTGACCTCTGTTGATGACTTGGGTTGGTTGCTTGACTTCCATCTATAGTCGTTGATAATTAACAAGCCAAAAGGGTCGGGCCAACTGGAAATTTGTAGTTCGACTGGAAATTTACAAGCTAACAATGATAGGCTGCTTCTATGAATGGATAGCCCTCATGTAAGCACATCGGTAGAACTTTCCTAATTCAGTCAACCACATGACCAACACTGAAATTCATAGTCGATAAGTGATTTTGCGGTGCTGGGATCAAGGAATCGTTATCTAGTTATTTGATTGACAATCATTAAAAGATTTAAATGAATTGATCTTATTTAAAATTTTAAGGTAAAGAATTGGTCATTGTTAAAGAAAGTATTAGTATTTTTAACACACCTTACTTGAGGTAAGCTAGATTATATGATTTGAATGTAATTTAAATGTGTTGATGAGTTTCTAACAGATGGTCTATATATGATTCAGAACAAAAAATTATGCTTATGGATAAATATGGTATTCTGAATTTATTATGGGTTTGTATACCCAAACAAATTCTTGTGGGAAAAATTCATGTAGGTGCTCTGACAGAGTTTATCTATCGTGGAAAATAAAAAGATTTTTCACAACTCGTATATTATTGTGAAAAATACTCCCAATTAAAATTGATAAATATCCGAAATAATTCTGCTAATTTTTTGGTCAATTTCTGGTATTTAAATACCAGCTATTTGTAGATCCAATATTTATACTAGAATATTGACTATTAATTCTCATGAATTAAATTTTTTAGGGGTTATTAAAATATTGACCAAGTTTTCATGAATTCAATAAACTAGTTATTAAATCTAAAAGTGCATGCAAATATATTATTTGAATTTTTTTGTGTTTGTGTGTATATATAAATACTAAATTATACCATGTATTTTTATATAATTTTTTAGCAAAACATCATTCTTATTTTTGTGAGAGACTTGATCCTATGTAAAAAAAAATAATAATTTTTTTGTATTTTTTAAGGCTTTGTATGGCTAAGTGCTAAAGTAAAAACTAATTAAGAATCAAGGGAAAGGCATTAGTGCATGTTTTCAAAATAACCCCTCGGCCTAAAACGGATTGGGCCCGAAACCCAAGACCAGCAGCCCGGTTAGGCTGGGCTGGCAAACGATCCAACAGCATCTTTTCTCCTTTTTCTTTATATATATATATATGTATGTATGAAGGTGGGCTGGACTGAGGGCCCCGCCCACTTCACGCTTGCAAAAGCTAACAACAGCAGGATGTGAATTAATTCACATCCTGCGTGCAACAAAACTTATTGAGGAAAGAAGGAAGAGGAAGCCGGGTTACTTGGTCTGAGGGAGTCACTGGTGGCGGTGCTCATCAGTGGTGGCCGCTCACGGTGGTGGGGGTATGGTTCACGATAGGGTTGCTGGTGGTCCACGGTGCAGCTGTGTTCGTTGCATTGGTGCTCCCTGTCACTGGAGAAGGAAAAGCTGGTGGCTGTGATACTACAGGAACACGCTGCACTACTGCTGCCGTGAAATGGAGTTGCTCTCGGTGTCAATGAAAGTGGAGCTGGTTGGCGGTGAGTGGCTATGCTGCCGTGTGAAAAAAAAGGTCACGGTGCAGGTGTTGGAGTGAGGAGACGCTGCTGGAGTTGAGGTTTGCTACTGCTGCTGGGCGTTACTGACGCTACACGGGAGGAAGAACCTTTACTTCTCACGGTTGAGAAGGTGAGGAAGACTGTCTTGGGTGTTTGGAAGGAGGAGATGGGAGGTTTATAGGTGACGGTTTGTTGTTAATTTGTTGGGGCTGCCATAGCTGAGGAGTTCGTTGGTTTTGTTGGTCTGATTGGTTGGAGATATGGAGGCTTCGGTTGAGAAGATGAAGATGGCTGTTTAGTGGGTTGTTTTTAGTGGGAGGATGAAGTTGCTGCTGAAGGCAAAAATGGTAGGGAAATGGTTTGGTCGTGAATAGGAGGTGACATGGACATCTGTATTAAAGCTAGAGGAAGGAAAGGTGGAATGGTGGCAGTAGTAACTGGGAAGGGGATGAATGGCTGTTGCTGGTGGGTGAGGGTTTTTGCACTGCTTTTTTGGCTAAAAGAGGAACAGTTTCTATGTTTTTAGAGAGTAACAGGGGCCATTTTCTTCTGTAATTCTCTTTCTTTTTATAGAAAAGGAGAGAATCTTCAATGGTCCCTAAACCAAAAGAATCTCAATCATTGATATTTCTCCATTTTTTCTCCACCATTGATCTTCACCAAGGACATTACTTCTCTGTCTTGTGGTGTGGCTAAGGAGAGGACAAAAACCTCCAGCTTGTTATTGCTCAGGACCTCCTTCAACATTCTCTAGCTTTGCTTCAACGTGTTTCTTGGAGCAGTAGAGTGAAGGCTGGATTTTTTTTTGCATATTTTAAAATCTTGGAGGCAAAGAAAGTCTGTTTTTAGCCTTGAGATATATATAAAAAAAGGTCACGGTTTGTGCTTCAGGTGTAAAACTGGCGAAATTTAAAGGCTATTGAGAGGTGGAAGGTAATCCACGGTAATATTCAACACGACATCACATCTTTCTTTCTTTTTTTCCTAATCAAATCAGTCTCTAATCATTTAATATCACGCAATCAACCTCCCAAGGATTTTTTTTTTAAAAAATTAGTGATCCAAAATTTGTTTACGGCAAGTATCATGATTATGAGGAATTGAAGCCCAATGGAAAAGGTTTGATTTAGACCCCTTCCTATTCAATGAAGAAAAAATAAAGATAAAAGTCCAGAGCCTTGGAAAAATTGCCCAAGCATGACTCGCGATCAAGGAGATATTTGAACCACTTGTGTGGAATAGTGCATTATCTTGTTTGTCTTTCTTTTGTCAAGATTTCATTTTGTGAAAGGACCTGCCATGGATGATGGATCATGCCACTTGTTGAAGCCACCTTTAAAGTTCGACTCACCAAACTTAATTTCCAACATCACTTGTTTCGATAAATTAACGACAACTTGTTTTGGAAGCCACTCTCAACGTTGTCATCATATCTTTGTTCCTGTCTTTAAGAGTTAATGGGAATAAAGAGAATCAAGCAACTCATATGTTGTCAAAAGTTCATTGCAATTGTTTAACTTTAATTTTTTCAATTAGGAATTATATAGACTTAAATAAGATAAATTAAACAAATAAATTCTAATTGCTTAATTATACATATAAAAATAACAATATCTTAAATAAATGTTTAATATATTTGTTGAATCACTTAAAATGTAAAAGAAATGCATATTACATTGCAAGGATTGTAGTTTTTTTTCAATCACTAGATGCAAATGAATTGATTGCTATTAACCTCTTGAGGATTTCAACACTATCCCTTTTGGTTACTTGATCAGTTACGCTATTAATCAAGGTTCATGAACTAGAAAATCTGACAAAATTTTTTTATAAAAAACTTGAATTTAAACTTAGAATGATTGAATAAAAAAAACATAAAAAAACTTAAAAAATAAAAATTAAATAGAGGCAGGTAGAAGAGTTATTGCTTGGTGTGCATAATATCTCCTCTTCAACCTTTTTAATATTGATTTTTGGAATCAAGACTGATGTAAAATTACATAGATTAATTCTCTTTATTTTGTCTTCATTACCTCCAATAAGAAATAAAAACATGATAGTTTTTCACCTTAAAAAACACATTTTCTTTGAAAATAAATTGTTAAAGGAGAGAAAGGTTTGTTTATTCATGAGCTAGAAAAAAATAATTCTTCATAGGCCTACAAATTATTTTACTATGAACTTAAGACCGAGTTTACACTCAGGCCTCGAGTCCTAGGATCAGAGAATCGGACAGGAGCCTAGGTTTGATCCCGAGCTCATGTCACGCGAAACTGAGTGATCAATGTGTGAGCGCACGTGGCTTAAGCTCAAAGCCCGCTTAACTTATGACATCTCTCCTCTAAAAGCTTTAGTGTTTTTTTAGTCCAATTTTAACTCCAATTTCCATCATATAAGCTAAAATAAAATATTGTAATCTTTCAATATGAAATTAAGAGTTTTTGGGTTTATAAAACATGTTAGCCAAGGGTTTTTTGGAATTAATTTCTAACTCACACATAATATGTTTTAATCAAGCTAATTTCCAACTTTATTTTAGTTTGCCTCAAATATGCCCATTAATAAATTTTTTAAAAAATAAATTTTTACCAATCCTCGTATGAATGGAAATTGTCTAACCATTATATAAAGACTAAAAAATCATAAAAAGATAATGACTTAGTATATCACTACATCAAGATACATAAATTTTAGATTTTGACTCTCTTTAATGAAATACTACAAGATTTACTCGGGTGATTTATAAGAAATTTAATTAAAAAAATGACATAAAAAATAAACTAAGTCAATATTTGTTAAGCACTATTTTCGAGTTATGAAATCGGGATAACCTCATAAAAATCAAATCAAAATAAATTATGAAATCTAATTCTCAATCAATCACAATATGAAATAATGAGAATGAGAAAAAAAAAGTCAATTAAAAAAAAGATAAAAGAACTGAGTCAACTGAATTAAATTGTCAAACTCGCAACCTAGTCATGAGACGAGGACAACTCGATAAAAAGAAGATCTAATGTTAAAGGACATGAGAACAAGATAATCTCTTAGAAATAAATTAAAAAAACAACCCGATTTAACTAAAGTTGAAACACCAAAACTCACGACCCTGATCTCAGGCTCAAGATATCCCATAAAAAATAATTCAAAACAGATTATGAAGCTCAATTCTTAATCGTTCCAATATTAAATAACAAAATTTGAAAAAAAAAGTTTAATAAAAAAACATAAAAAATGTCCTGAATCAACTCGGGTTAACTTGTTAAGTATTATTTCTGGATCATGAGACTGGAATAACCTAATAGAAAGCAAATAAAACAAATCATGAAATATAATTCTCAATTAACCCAATACTAAATGATAAAATTGAAAAAAAATGGCTAAATATGAAGGAAAAAATCCCTAACTAACGGATTAACTCGCTAAACCCGTGATTTGTTTTATGAGAGTGAAATAACTCAATAAAAATTAAATATAATATTAAAGGATAAAATTAAAAAAAGATTGATTAAAAAAAGATTCAAAGATAAAAAACAAAAGTGTTTTAGTTAATTGTTAATAATAATAATAAATTACATTGAAATGGTGAAGAACATATATGACTCTTGATATGATATGGTGCATGAATCCAGCCTGTATTGATTTGTTGCTTGGAATACTCTTAATTTTTTTTTATTTAATGTGGGTGTTCGGGTCAGTTTGCGCGTATCTCAACTAATTCTACAGGTCTTGAAGTTAACGACTATGTAAGCCTCCAATAATTATCATATAAATAACCACATAACGCAAACCTAAAATCAGATAAGGATATTGCAGCCACGAGCATGATCCCCAAATAAAAAGGGCCAACTGGAAATTTATAGTTCGACTAGAATTTACAAGCTAACAATGATAGGCTGCTCTAATGAATGGATAACCCTCATGTAAGCACATTGGTAGAACTTTCCTCATTCAGTCAAGGCAGCGGTGTTAGTATCGAGGAATCATTATTAAAAAATTTAAGTAAATTGGTTTTAATTGAAATTTTAGAATAAAAAACTAATTATAACTAGAAAAAATATTAATATCTCTAGCACACCTTATCTCAAATTGAATGTTCAAATTGCTTAGAAGTAATTTAACTACAGCACAACACATAATGTCTCAATATTTCAGATAAGTGACTGGGTATACTTAAAGCTGCAACCCTATAGACAGAAATCAGTGGGCATAGAGGTCATCACACAAGCAATCAGCAAGGTTTTATGGTCCGTACAGAATTATTGAAAGAAGAGGGGCAATGGCTTACAAATTAGTGTCTCAATTCACCCGGTCTTTCATGTCTCACAACTGAAGCAACATGTACGTGGGAAATAAAAAAGTGTTTGAAGAGTTACCTACGATGGCTGATGAATCTTCTTTACAACCCCAAACACTGTTGGACCGAAGGATTGTAAAGCATCGCAATCGAGCTGCAACTCAAATCCTTGTGCTCTGGAAGGCTTGTTTCCAGCAGAAGCAACGTGAGAGTTCTTGGAAGAAGTCATGCTCAGATTTCCAGAATCCTCCCTCGAGGACAAGGGCGGGGTTTAAGGGGGGAAATTGTTGCAAGCGTTTTTCTGGAATGAATTAGAAGGGGAAACAATTAGGGTAGGTGAAATTTGAAAAGAGGAGTGACCGTTGGTGGATGTTAAGCGGTGTGTGTAAACACTACTGCGTTTCGTTTTGTTCTTTCTGTTTTTATTTCTTTGTTAAGCCATGTGTTGGCTTAGTGTAGCTAGTCTTGTTGAGAGTAATGGGGTATGCAGAAACAAGAATAACAAGCTTTGGCTCCATCTCCCTCTCCCTCTCCCTCTTCTCTTCCCTTTTCTAAACACCTAAACGATAATCCATTGTAATTACTTATCAGAATCTGTAGCTTGCTTAAGTACATAAAACAGCGTGGATGAAATCCAGGTGAGAACAATCGCTATTAAATTAACTTGTTCCGGCTGCATGGCCGCGAGAAATATCCCCACTTAAATTATTTTGTTTCAAGAGAACTTCATTCAATTAAAATTCTTGCAGCTATCTCGAGCACAGGCTGCAGAGGGGATGATTATCATATGCTTGGATTCCTTGGATTTAGTCCTCCCAAACCTGTCTGTCTTTTAGTTTCATTTCATTTCATTTCTCAAAACAACCTCATATAAAACAAAAACCATCGTGTCCTAAAATTAATGCATTCGGGTTGCATGCAACCCTTGTATGACAATCTCTTTGACACGTGCCTCATCTCTCTTTGACACGTGCCTATGGCCTTCTCTCTTTATAACCCCACCTCCCTCGCACACAATGTGTATATCTATATATATATATTTACCATCAGATTTTCATCTCATAAAATCTTACTTGGAGCAGACACCGTTTGATCCAGCATCGATGGCTGATATTCAAAAATCAAAGCAACCACAGCAACAACCAAGGTCCCACCAAATAGTCAAGGCAACTACTACTGTCACTACCGGTGGGTCTCTTTTAGTTGTCTCCAGTTTGACCCTTACTGCCACCGTCATTCTGTTGACCGTAGCCACTCCATTGCTGGTTATATTCAGTCCAGTTATCGTTCCTGCTGTGATAACAGTTTATCTCTTGCTTATGGGGTTCTTAGCCTCTGGTGGCTTCGCGTGACAGGAATTGCTGTCATGTCATGGATGTACAGGTACGTACATTAGTTTTCTTTTCGATTTTGGCTTAGTAAGCGTAATATTTTGAAATGGACCTCTTGAAGGTATGTTACTGGGAGGCATCCTCCAGGGGCAGAACAGCTGGACCAGGCAGGCATGAAGCTGGTTGGTAAGGCAAGGGAAATGAAAGAACGGGGTGAGCAGTTTGTGCTACAAGCTGCCCAATAGACACCTTGAAAGACTTGCACGTCACGATCTCCCTTGTACCCTCTTTCGATGGAAAGAACAGTACTGATATTTAAAGAAGTATTGGGTGGAGATCAAGGAAATTGCTGCGAGGGATATGTGTTTTTGTTGGAGGAGTTATTTACTGGGCTGTGTAATCTCTAATTTTTAGTGTCATTGTCGTTTGCTTCTTGTTAATGAGTCTTTTGTGAGTGTTGATCTTAAATAATTTGCCGTTTGCTGTCTTGTTAATTTGGGTCTGTAATAAATGATGTCATTTCTTAATTTCTGGTATGTTGGTTTTAATTTGATATCCTTTAATTAACCTTTATATCTTCCTTTCCATTAGTATCTTTCAAGGGAGTTTCTTGTGGAAAATTAAATAGGCAGTAATTATAAATAGATCATGCTTATGGCTAGCTAGCTAGTGGCAAACGCCAAACAATGCTGGCATGTGAACTAACGATGGAGGTGAATGGGGTACGTAGTTTCAGCAGCTTAGTGGTTAGAAATTTCCTTCCCGATGCCACGGAGTTATCACGATATGTTTTAATTTTCTTTTTATTTCTATTTTTTATTCTTGATTTTTTTATATTTTATTTGCTATAACTTGAAGTTTCAGCTTTTTTTTTCTTTTTTTTTATCTTTATATGATCTCATTTGATTTATTAAAAATTGATTTTTAAATTCTTTTCCTGTTTTTTTTCTTCTATAAAATTATACTGATTTTATGTCTATAATCACAAAATTTGCAAGATAACCAAAAAAGTTTTTTTTTTATTTTTTTTTTCAGTTTCATTCTTCAACATTAAATTATTTAGTAATATAATTGAAGTCAAGTTAGATTTCTTTTGGCTTTTTTTCACTATCAATTTCTTTGTATTTTTTAATTTAAATTACTAATTGAAGTAATAACTAAGTATCGGGTTTTTTTTCTTTAACATTCGGAGGATGAAAGCAAACATAAGTTGAAAGCAAACATAAGTTTCTAGTATTGAAAATATGTTGTCATACATATACATCCACACAATATGATTTGAGCATTTTAGGAAAAGCTTGTATGAATTTAAGGGCAAAGGATAAATTACCCAGCTACATATGATTATAAATTAGCTCCATGAACAAACCAAATCTAAATCAGATTACCCATCAAACAATACCTAACTAATTTCCATTGTTAAAATTCAAGAATTTCTTTTTATGATTTTAAAGGCCAGAATCTTAAGGCAAATAGTAATGTCCAATAGGTGGGGACCCAGTTGAGAGCTTGTTTGTTTGGGGATCTGATAGAGAGTAGGATGATGGTTGGGGGAGATATGCGGACTTTTCACAAAAATAAATCAAACATTATTTCAGTTGAGTTTTAGGTAAAAAGCCTCAAAAGTCCAGAAAAAACCCTCTCAAACAATTTACAAGAATTCTTTCTCTCGCCATCTCCTATTTATAAGAGCACAATCTTTATCTTCATGCAATCTAGAAAAGAAAAAAAATACTGCACAACATAACAACGTAGAGATTAAAAAGAAAATTGTAGAACAACTACTCTAGCAATCAGCACGATCTTAAATATTTAATATAAAACAAAACTTCATCGTGTGGATATTGGTGGTTCTGTGTATATGAATTTAGTAGATCAACAGGAACATAGTATGATGAACAGAGACGAAAGGAAAGGTAGGCAATTGAGCCCCACAATTAAATGCAAGAACAAAATAATAAATGGAAAGGCAAATTTTATTCCTCCTTGTCCATGCAATCTCTAGCTTTTCATAGGATCCAAATCCTGCTTTTGGAATTGTTCAAGAATCATATTACACATGTTCATCGTCCGTGCATCAAGTAGTCCGTGATTCCACAGTTTGATCATAAATAATCTCCAACACCTGCCAAGCCCATTAGAATAAGTGATATGCAAAATTGCTGGCTCTGAAAGTGGGGAGCCAGAGAATTTCTTTAAGTGCTTTAATTACTGATAGAAACAAATCTGCTTGTGTGTACGTATAAGAGGGGAAGTTGAATAGGAAGAAACGAAACAACCAGAGTAGAATATGAAGACATTTCAAATTAAAATTGGTAGACGACTTACCAAATCAGAGCTGGGGCTAGGACAAGGTTGTGTCCATGCAATCTCGTGAATGCCTCGCATGCCCACGGGATATGTCCATCTGCAAGCACCCTGCCAGAATGAAAAGCAAGTTCAAAACAAGACAATTTGCACAATTTTATATCTATGTGAAAACAAATGCAAAACAATGTTAGTTAGATCCAAAACAGTTGAAACGAAGAGAGCGGTGTTGAATAGGCATAATGCCCAATTCACCATGCTTCCAAGCGCCCCCTCCCCAAACTCTCCCATCCATAACTTGCCTCCCAAACATAATCTTGTTCAATACCAACAAACGGATACAAAGATCTACATGAGAAACAAAATACCAATTCAAGGCAGTGTGTAAAGAGAAGATTACCGCTGCTTCCTCACAAATGAGTTCCACAAGTGCATCATTTGCTTCTCATCTTTAGTCACGTCTACAAAATCATCAAGCATCTGCAGCATAATAGATTATTCATGACAGCCTTTTCTATGGTTACATGTAGGCATTATAATTAAGTGCCTTCAAGTTACAGACCATCAAGTATCTTTACTTATTTTGGAGTAAAGAATTTATTCATCATTTCATAACTAATTACTCCATAATTGTGCTACTAGCAAATGGTGCAAAGCAATTATATTCAATAGGTCTTATTAACTTGAGAAAAGAAAAAAAATATTATTCAGTTTGTAAATTTCATTATGATTTAACATGAAATATTAAGTATATTACCTAATGTACCATATAATTAATCTTATCATTTCATTATTTAACTAGCTTTACCATAATTGTGATAATTACAAATAATCAATTATTCAGATATCATTTATTCCAGCATTCTCGACTGAATGCCACATATCATTTCATATAAAAAGCAGGAATGAATATATTGGCTTTTATATAAAAAGCCATAATGAATGTTATGTGGCATTCAATCGAGAATGCTGGAATAAATGATATCTGAATAGATGTCAGATGGATATTGGCTTTCATATGAAAAACCGGAAGATGTAATGTGTGTGGCACTCAAATGGAGTGCC